>LJIJ01000719.1:0-79826 GCA_001718145.1 Orchesella cincta | reverse complement strand
AAGTAGCGTATTCAAATTCCTTAACAGAACGTCATCCTTCAGAATACATGCATGACTTGGATGAAATGAGAGATGAACATGTGAATTGAGGATGCTCTCTGAAAGTGAGAACAGGACAGGAGCAGTATCAGCAAATATTTTATCGTATGGATGAAAGACCTTTGAATTACTCAAAGACATTAGAATGGTAGAAATGGTAGTAAGGTCCAATAATCGCTCATTCATTTCTCTGAGAATTTTTTTTCTTCATGAACTTTAAAATACAGATTTATGCCTTTAGTAATGACTTTGATGGACTCATAAATTAGAATACAACTGCATGAAACCCAATTACAATGGAACTAAGTATATAAAATAACCGTTTAGCATAGTGTATCCTGTCAACTAAAATCTTAATTGGATTGATGGAACTCATTAGATACTCTAATTTAAATTATCATGGTTGATAATTTACTTGAACACTTTGATAGGATAAGTATGGCAATTAGAGACAGAAGTATTTCTTATATTATGTTTGTTTATGGTACATCATGGGATTAACGTTATACAACATAAATTCCGCATCCAATTAAGCTAATCCATTAATATACAGACCCGTCATGCAGATTGTTTAATGTGTGATCATAAACCTATCAAAGGATGCATAAATTCTCCCACTCACTCATCACCAGTCAGTAGCTAATACCTACTGACTACACGTGGAAATGACATTAAATTTTTAACGACACTAAATTATGTAATGTTGCATACAAACTGCATATTTGTGAAAAAAGACTTACCATTTCGAGGCGAAGAATACGGTTTAGAATAGTGAGGATGTTGAAAACAATTTTAAAATTCACCGACTCCAATATTTTATTTATCCAGTGAAAGAAACTAGCAAACGCGCTTCCACAATCCATACCACTGTTACAGTTGCTCATCAGTAGAGACAATGCTTATCATAGCACTAACGCACACTTCTTGTGTGTGGTTCTTTTTTAAAAATCAGGAAGGCACGAGTTTAATAGACCGGTTATGGAATCGCACGGCTTTCATTGTTCTCCTTTGTCAAAACTCAGCATGCTATGACACTACTCCCTAAGTTCTGACTTAAAATAAAAGTTACATCACCGATCAAGACATACGTGACATTCCAGCGTTATAATAGTTTTAATATCCAGGTCGAATATTGAATGATTGAGCTCACTTTGACAATAATCCATTCTTTATGACTTTGAATGCTTTTTTATAAAGCCTTCCATTGTTTGTAATAAACTTTCCAACTGAAATTTTAAATAAACCATTTCCGTTTTTACACAACTGTACACATATTATAATGACAAACTGTACACGAACATGACACAACTGACAACTATATATGTTTTTTCAAATATCAATCCTGATGTATTTTGACTGATAACTGCCGTTACACTGGCTGCAAGATATTGATACAAAACGAAAGAGACGGGAGCAGCATTTTGGAAACGAAAAGTCAGAGTGAGGAGAGCACTGCACACTCCTCGCGAACATCGTTTACCACATGGAGTGGAAATGGGGAAAATGAGGCAAACTATTGGCAAGCAAACGACTGTGAGTCGGGCACGGCATGTGAAGTAAAAACTGATAAGTGAACAGACCTGGTCCATGCAAGAGCTAAATTTAGGTGGTTTACATACGTACAAGGTCTGTATTGTACTGATGCTGCTCCTGCTGTGATGGCTGATTATAATAATAATAATAGTGGAAGATCCCTGATGGTCAGGTTTGTTTGTCAATTATTGACATGGATAATCTTTTACTATGACGATAAATTTATGTGAGTTGGGGTGAGTCGAGAGTTCCCATGCCCAATATATCAATAGGAAACGACTTTTATATCGGTCCCTTGCATATGAAGTGACTGATTGTGAGGAGTAGACTCTGCTATTTGGCCCATTACATAAAACTCTGTGTTGCACCAAAGCGAGTATGCATAATGCGTATGAAGAAAATGAAGCTTAATAATAACGCTTCTGAATAATATGCATAAAGTATGCATACAACTATAGTATGTACATTACTCACACAATAAGCAAACAGACACGACGAGGAAAGATACCGTATAGGAAAAGGAGCTGTGCGTGCCATAAAAGTCCATCATCATCCCATGAGCCATGATTCTGTCTGTTGGATTGCCTCTCTTCTTTTTTACACATGTTGTTGTTGATTGCACGGAAACGGAAGGTTGGACAGCGGACTGGTGCCCATGCATGTAATGCAACAAATAAGTCTTGTGCTGGGTCAGTCGTCATTTGTAATCAGAAACAGCAGTCAGTCAGTCAATCAGGCAGTCTAAAAAGGCAAAGATTAAGGCGGATGAGTTGGATGAGCAGCTACTTTACCCTGTGTGTCTGTTTTTACTAACGAATTTCATCTTTTTCTGTCGAGGTTTTTAGACTTTCATTTCTTACTGTCAAAATAAATTGATTAGCTGATCCAAAATACAGAAAAGAAAGCAGGAGATAGGGAACATACCCCTACGCTAAGCTAATTTCATCTATTTTACAAAATTTCCAGCAAAAAAAATATGCGAGGTTTGTTGATACTTGCTGAATGTAAAAAATACAGATGCTCAGTATGAAGTTCAACAGAGACAAAAAAAGAGAGTCTCACACGTTTTTCACGTAGGAAGTTTGCAGATATTTTCTCTGAAACGGGTGATCCCATGCAGCGTTGTAGTAAAAACAACTGAATGAGTTTTTTTTCTTGGCTCTTTGGAAAATTTAACTTGCGATGAATGATGATACCGCTTTGCAGGGCTTATGTGTGCTTGCAATTGCATTAGATGTACCAATATATTATATCCACATAAAATGCTCAATCGAGGAAATAGCAAGATGTCTCTAGACTCTCATCATGCAGTCACTTTCACATGTACATATTAAGTTTATATGCTTTACTTCTAAAACACACATAAGCCCACTGACAAAGGCGGTATCATCATTCATCGCAAGTTAAATTTTCCAAAGAGCCAAGAAAAAACTCATTTCAGTATGTTTTTACTACAACGCTGCATGGGATCACCCGTTTCAGAGAAATATCTGCAAACTTCCTACGTGAAAAACGTGTGAGACTCTCTTTTTTTGTCTCTGTTTGAACTTCATACTGAGCATCTGTATTTTTTACATTCAGCCAAGTATCAATCAAACCTCGCATATTTTTTTTGCTGGAAATTTTGTAAAATAGATGAAATTAGCTTAGCGCGTAGGTATCTCCTGCTTTCTTTTCTGTATTTTGGATCAGCTAATCAATTTATTTTGACAGTAAGAAATGAAAGTCTAAAAACTCGACAGAAAAAGATGAAATTCGTTAGTAAAAACAGACACACAGGGTAAAGTAGCTGTTCATCCAACTCATCCGCCTTAATCCTTTGCCTTTTAGACTGCCTGATTGACTGACTGACTGCTGTTTCTGATTACAAATGACGACTGACCCAGCACAAGACTTATTTGTTGCCATTACATGCATGGGCACCAGTCCGCTGTCCAACCTTCCGTTTCCGTGCAATCAACAAACATGTGTAAAAAGAAGAAGAGGCAATCCAACAGACAGAATCATGGCTCATGGGATGGGATGATGGGACTTTTATGGCACGCACAAGCTCCTTTTCCTATACGGTATCTTTCCTCGTGTCGTGTCTGTTTGCTTATTGTGTGAGTAATGTACATACTATAGTTGTATGCATACTTTATGCATATATTTCAGAAGCGTTATTATTAAGCCTTCATTTTTCTTTCATTACGCATTATGCATACTCGCTTTGGTGCAACACAGAGTTTTATGTATGGGCCCAAATAGCAGAGTCCTACTCCTCACAATCAGTCACTCACTATGCAAGGGAACGATATAAAAGTGTTTCCTATGATATATTGGGCATGGAACTCTCGACTCACTCCACTCACATAATTTATCGTCATAGTAAAAGATTATCCATGTCAGTAATGACAACAAACCTGGACCATCAGGAGCATCTTCACTATTATTATTATTATAATCAGCCCATCAACAGCAGGAGCAGCATCAGTACAATACAGACCTTGTACGTATGTAAACCACCTAAATTTAGGCTCTTGCATGGACCAGAGTCTGTCACTATCAGTTTTTACTTCACATTGCCGTGCCGTACTCACAGTCGTTTGCTTCCCAATAGTTTGCCTCATTTTCCATTTCCACTCCATGTGGTAAACATGTTCGCGAGGAGTGTGCAGTGCTCCTCCTGACTCTGACTTTTCGTTTCCAAAATGCTGCTCCCGTCTCTTTCGTTTTGTATCAATATCTTGCAGCCAGTGTAACGGCAGTTATCATCAAATATATCAGAGGATTGTCTCCTTGAAAACATATATAGTTGTCAGTTGTGTCATGTATTAATATGTGTACAGTTGTGTCATGTATTAATATGTGTACAGTTGTGTAAAAACGGGAAATGGTTTATTTAAATTTGTCAGTGGAAAGTTTATTACAAACAATGGAAGGCTTTATAAAAAAAAGCATTCAAGTCATAAAGAATGGATTATTGTCAAAGTGAGCTCAATCATTCAATATTCGACCTGGATATTAAAACTATTATAACGCTGGAATGTCACGTATGTCTTGATCGGTGATGTAACTTTTATTTTAAGTCAGAACTTAGGGAGTAGTGTCATAGCATGCTGAGTTTTGACAAAGGAGAAACAATGAAAGCCGTGCGATTTCCATGAACCGGTCTATAAACTCGTGCCCTTCCTGATTTTTTAAAAAAGAAACCACACAAGAAGTGTGCGTTAGTGCTATGATAAGCATTGTCTCTACTGATGAGCAACTGTAACAGTGGTATGGATTGTGGAAGCGCGTTTGCCTAGTTTCTTTCACTGGATAAATAAATATTGGAGTCGGTGAATTTTTAAAATTGTTTTCAACATCCTCACTATTCTAAACCGTATTCTTCGCCTCGAAATGGTAAGTCTTTTTCACAATATGCAGTTTGTATGCAACATTACATAATTTAAGGTGTCGTTAAAAATTTAATGTCATTTCCACGTGTAGTCAGTAGGTATTAGCTACTGACTGGTGATGAGTGAGTGGGAGAATTTATGCATCCTTTGATAGGTTTATGATCACACATATAAACAATCTGCATGACGGGTCTTGTATATTAATGGATTAGCTTAGATTGGATGCGGAAATTATGTTGTATAACGTTAATCCCATGCATGTACCACTAAACAAACATAATATAAGAAATATACTTCTGTCTCTAATTGCATACTTATCCTATCAAAGTGATCAAGTTAAATTATCAACCATGATAATTTAAATTAGAGTATCTAATGAGTTCCATCAATCCCAATTAAGATTTTAGTTGACAGGATACACTATGCTAAACGGTTATTTTATATACTTAGTTCCATTGTAATTGGGTTCTCATGCAGTTGTATTCTAAATTTATGAGTCCCATCAAAGTCATTACTAAAGGGCATAAAATCTGTATTTTAAAGTTCATGAAAGAAAAAAAATTCTCAGAGAAATGAATGAGCGATTATTGGACCTTACTACCATTTCTACCATTCTAATGTCTTTTGAGTAATTCAAAGGTCTTTCATCCATACGATAAAATATTTGCTGATACTGCTCCTGTCCTGTTCTCACCTTTCAGAGAGCATCCTCAATTTCACATGTATCATCATCTCATTTCATCCAAGTCATGCATGTATTTCTGAAGGATGACGTTCTGTTAAGGAATTTGAATACGCTACTTTGGTATGTCACATGTTGTGATCTTCCATTGACTTTCTGGCGTGCGTGGCTTAATTTGCTGACATTGTTTCGCTACTTTGTTTTGCATAAATACATACGTCTTTCCAAACAGTTTTCTCAGATTGAGAGGACCTCAGCTCATCACATTGATGATAAAAAAATATGTATAGGCGCACGGTACACCGCTCCTTCTTCCTCGTTGATGGGATGTGAACACGTATATTAAAGCTTTACAGTGCTACCGCAAATTCTTTACGAGACCTTTTTATCTCCTCTTTTCGAGCGGTATTCAAGATGCAAAATGGAAACATGCAAAAAAGCAACATCATTTTGGGCTTGGAACTAAATCGAGCGTATAGCTATTCCTGCAAGCAAAACCCTACATATCATTCACTATATCCGTACCTACATACATGCCAGAGTAGTAAAATGGTTGAAAGTGTCTATTTAACTTAAGTCATAAGTGTATGTTTATCTTTGGCTGTCGTAAAGGAGAATAAAGGCACTGATTTAGAGCTCTCCTTCCCATGAAATTATTCATTGAATTGGCTTTTGGCTGGCGCAAGGAAGGCTGTGGAGTTCGGTATTGATACGTGAAACGAATGTACATAATCGTTTGAATGTGTATGCATATCATCTCCAGATTTATGCCTAAACTAATAGGACGAGAGCTATAAAGACGTGAGTTTGAGGGAATAAGTAATATGGGTATGATCCTCAAATGACTTTTTTGGTTATTTATGTCTACACTAACTGTTGGCTCTTCATCTGCCGTTTCATTTAAATATATGGGAGGAGGCAGGATCAATGGAAGAAATCTTTGATTTACTCTCGGTTGATGACGAAACTGCGATGAGAAGGATAAATGGTTTTGTAACGAGACATTTATGTACTGAACTTATGATATTGAGCCCGTAATCACAAGAATAACTCATGGTGAATCAAGTTACTGTTTTGCCAAAGCATCGCTAATTATCCCATGATTGCCGTAAAAACAAAATGCGTAGAACTGAGGACAATATACAAGACGGACAGTCATCCCAGTTGAGGCTAGTAGTTCTCAATTATATTTAAATTTTCATTTTCCATACCGTCTAAAACGATTGTGTCTATTTGAATTCTAATTCAAATGAGATAGGCACAAGGTTGAAGAACCTAAACAGGAGCTTGAGATTGGAACTAAACCAGGAGCATGTGAGTTGTCCCGTCCCGTAAGTCGATAGTAATGAATATTATTGTCTTTGGTCATAAATTACAAACTTTGAGAAATGTTGGTGTGACGTGAGCAAGTCATATTAATAAAATGTACGAGGAAGAAATTCGAATCCGATGTATGAAAGGTCGACATCAAATTTATAATGATGTAAGCAGAACATACAACCAGTGATATAGGGCGTAAAACTGTCAAACGGTGGCAGTGCCAAAACACAAATTATTTCACATCGTAAATCCTTCTTGTTTGAAGGTTTAAGACAATAACAAATTAGATCAGGTGCAATAATTGCGTCCCTCTCACTCACAACACCTTAGAGGTGCGAGTGTGTTAATAACGGTTGAGAAATTAGACAAATGTCCAGGTTTTAAAAATACTTGCTCCTTTACCCACTCAATAAAACCAGTTTGAGATGGGGATTCATATACACGATGATTGTGTTTCATGCTGACAGTTAAATTGCAGAGTTTTACAAGAACAAGACCATAATACACAACTCTTTATTTCCGTCGTTCCACTCATCCTGTTTTAATTTTGGAGGGATTGAAAGATTTATGATTGAAAGTGTTAGGATATAAGTCACTCATCTCTTGACCAGAGAGAGGCAAAATCAGAACATTTAGCATTTCACCGTCTTGCTAATGCTGAGGAAGCAAAACATGCTTTGTTTTACAAGCACTGATCTTCCTGTCCGTCACTGTACCACAGCGCCAGCCGCTCTGGCATGGCCAATTTTCATTGCATGAGTAGGCATATGGCAACTCCAATTTGAAACTAGCTAATGCTGTGATAAGGTTAACTTTTTCATTTGATAAAAAATAACAAGCCATTTATTATTCAGAAATAATTACTCTTTCAACACCACACACAAAAGCAAGGCTTTTTGTTTCAAAACACATGTGCCGATTCCAATTTTCGAAGCCTCGAAAAAGAAAAAAACACAACAGGGCTAATTTGGCCAACTGGAGCATTCAAATGAATTTGATGACAGTTTTGTTACTTACCGTCATCTCCCATTTTGCTTTGCTCTTTCAATCTGCACGTAAATTATGGGGCTATAGTTTGTCCTAATGTCAGATGCGTAATAATGGGATATTTCAAAGTTAACTAGCACAAGACAAGAGACCACCATAACACTTTGTGTGTGTGTAGATAGATAGCATTTGATTGATTTGAGTGCTCTAGAATTCTATTTTGGGGGCAACACATTCAATTTAGGAGAAAAGTTAGTACAGTCAAATCTACGTTCTACAATACAACGCATACGTCATTGTTGTTGATTCACCTTCAAAACTTACTGTTTTGACTTTTGATAGTGTTGCAGCTTCCACAAACTTTCTTGCGTTTACATAGTATGCATGTTGGATATACATATGTGAATACGAAATAAACCTTTCCTAATCCCCCTCATTTGAGAATGTCATCCGTAGCTCGAGTTTATGGCTTTGGTTGTTGGATTTTAGGATTAGTGGTGCATAGCTGTTGGATGATTGTACTAGCAACACTGTATCAACACGAATTATTATCATCCCAATTCCAAAATATTACCAAGAAGTTGTAAAATCCTCAGTTTACTCACACTAAATCATGGACTGACTTATGTAAATGTTTGAATACACCAATAAATGCAATAAATTATGGAATATTTAGAGGAACCATGCATAATAGCATCCCATTTCCGTCTGAGGTGGTCTGTGTAGATGCACAGATTTCTTTCATGCATGAAATGGAAACATTGCCCCAATAAAACGTGATTGATTAGTTATCGTTAGTTACCTTATATTGTAGGTTATTTGTCTTACATAAATTGGACTGTACAAGTAGAGCCTCATGGTCCTTGAAACTAACTGCTTAATTATGATGACATATTGCATAAATTGCCTTTAGTGTTACGCATAAACAAATGGAATGAATCGTGTTACAAATTACAATAATGATTCAATGATCAAATGATGGTCATTAATGAGGTGAGGCAGTAGAACAATGCTAGCTTTTCACATTGTACAAATTTTCTGTACATTCTGGTGTAAGAGTTTTGGTTGAAAAATTGTTCGTTAGTGTTAGTATTTACATGTCACCCCATATTCAGGTAGAATTACACACATTACAAATCAACAACAAATTTTGTAACTTCCGTTCTTACTGTCTAAAAAAATACCACGGTTTAATTGCATACCTACGTTGTTCCAATTTGATTCCACTTCAATAAGGTACATAGCTCTTTGATGGATCCCAAGGTTCAAATAAAAAGTCAGCTAGTTGGAAGATGATATTTAATGGAATACTTTATTGTTATGTGACTCATATCAACCAAGGTTTATATATATATACATAAGTAAGTATATGCAACTATGCGTATAAAACAAAGTTCTTGAAATATTCATACAACCAATAAAGTTAGCACATACAACGGAAAACAGGATGCAATGCGTTCATCATACGAACGAGTGACAATGTGGGGTTCAACTTTCCGAAAACATTTTTGGAACTAGGCAAGCGGAGATGCTGATAATACATATTTTTATCTTTTTACCACTCTCAATAATAATATATGATAGTTATCATTTGTCAACGATGAAATTTCAGGTAGGTAGTGTGGAACGCATGTATGGCTGAGATATATGCATAAAATAATTATAAATATCGTTATATTTATAACTCGAGGTTTGTCCTATAAAAAAGGAATCGAGACACATTTAAACTGTAATGTGAGGACCTTTTTCATCACATCATCATCACTCTTTTCCATACCTCATGTCTCCGTTGCAGCTGAACTGAGCAGTTTGTTTTATTGGAGAATGACAGTCAGTCACCAGGAAAAATCGACGAATTGACATATGATAATCAATGAAATGAAGTTTGAGCGAGAAAGAATACACATTGAATTCAGCATCAGCACGTCACTTTTCAGTGAAGATGATTAGATTTCAATTCAGCCCTTTCTTATAGTGTAGCATTCAGTTGTAAGTTGTGGTTGTTGTGGGGTTTATGCATTTGTTTTTTTAAAAATAAATTTGTGTAGTTTGCATAGCATTGGAGTGGCACTGTGGTCAGAATGTTGGCATCAGTTGCGTGTGCCATTTATCGGAAAATACATAAAAGTAGTTGGTAGAAACAACATCACCTCAAGTATACTTCTGTTAATTAGCGTAATTTGTTTATTTTTACTATTATACAACAAATATTTCATTAGAATCTCACGTCTCGTTAGCAATGATTGAAATCTGAGAAAATGTAATATTATGTAATTTTCTGATTAGCTAAATTATAACGGAAGTTTGTGTTTTTGTGTAGGTGAATAATGAAGCTGAGACCGTTGAAACCTCATGTGTTTTCTGCGATCCTCATAGCATCAGCAGTTTGCATAATATCCTTTTGCGCACAAGGTGCTGAAGCAGGACCGGCAAAAGTTCGACGCAATCACAAAAATCCCGTAACGGCCGGAAGTCCAGGTATGTACGCAATGATGTGAAATGTTCTGCTGGCATAATTAGAACTAATCAAGCCACAAACAGAGAAATGATATTGGCAATAATAAATGTGATGAAAACTAATGTGAATTTTTTGCTTTCCCTTAATTCACGCAGAAGCCTTAATGGTTGGTGGAACAAACACTAGACAGGAAATTCTAGTAGATGTAGGTGAAACTGTTTACATCAGCTGCCATTTAAATAAGACTATTGTTCGTGGTTGCGAGTGGTTTAAAGTAAGTATACCATATTTTAAGTCCTTCATACATAATCTGAACTGCGTAAAGAGACGTGCGAAAGTACAGCCAAATTTGCACCATGTAACCATAAAGCTTTAAAAACAAATCTCATCATCATTGTTTAACTAGAAAAATCCATCCGTCAACACAAGAAAGCGCATCACCCAATTTTTCGATCGTTACCAAACAATCACCCCATGTCAACTTCAAATCCGACGAGTCACCTATGAAGACGCTGGATACATAATATGTCGGGCCAACCACCCAGATTCTGAGTCGACTTTTCACACAAGCCATCTTACAGTCACTGGTAAGTACAAATTTATTTAAGTATTTCCTAAGGGTATCATTGGTAATTTGGCTCATAAACGCTTATCCACTTGGAGCTGAGAAAATGGCTAATTAATATAAAACCTATGAACTGTAATGGTAGATAGGAACGGATTATGAAACATTTTACACACATTTCATCAATATTTTATTGACATAAATCCAATCAATAACAAATTTAAGTGACAGGGATAAGCACAAAATGGCAGGGAAAGATAAGGATGATTTTATGGAGCTATATATTAATTCATTTATACACACACCATCAACCATCATAACATCGCTTTGATACTACATCATATCATACATATAATATAGCATTTTCGTTGGATTTGCTTACATAAGGACACTTGTATTTGTGTCTCCTCATCATCACATTGTGTACACAAGAGCAAATCAATTTTATTACGATTTAAGCTCAAACTACACGTGTAAATTGTAAGGTTTACACACATGAATATTTTATAATAGAGATTAAAGATTACAATACTGCAAACACAATATACACATGTACTTTTTAAATTTTTAACTCCTCTCCAATTTTATCCAGTTTTATGATTATGATGGACCATTCAATTCAAACCAAAGTAAATAAAACACACACGTTAGCTATGCTACATGCCCTTCTTCTGAAATTGTACACACAGAAGCCATGTATAGCACATCCCTCTGGAGTTTACCTCTTTGAATTGCTATGTAATAATCCCATTAATAATTGAAAGACTGATGTGCCATAAACATTAAAATATTGGAAGATTAGGGAAATTGGGAGGCTCGGCTACTGTCAACTGTCGATGTAAATACCCATGATTAATTTATGTCTCCTTCCGTACTGCATGAGAATTTGAGGAAAGTAATTAGTACACATCAATTTTAAAACAATTATGAGGATTTTATTTCAAATCTAAATGGTTTTTAGAATTGATTTTATGAAGAAAAATTGTAACTTGAAATTTGTCCATTATATTTTCCCCACATGGCTAAAAAGGTACGCTCATTTTTGTATGCATAATAATATAATAATCAATAATAATGAGATGGGTAAGCGAAAAAGTGTCAAATGAATGCGAGTCTAGTTTTCCCCTTTACTTTATCTCTCTTTCTGTCTGACTCTGGCTCGTCTTTCTTTAGTCACACACTTCATACATTGGATGCTTAATCGTGCAAGTGGTTTAGGCTTAGGTGTTTGGTATGCAGCTTCACATACAAATTCTACACATTGGTTGATAATGATAATCAGCTAGTTCGCCACACCATCAGCAACACTCACCAACTGGTCCTTCATTATCTTGTCCGCTTGTCACTCTTGTTTTGTTACACATGCATTTATATCCAAGTGACACATGTCAAAACCAATGGTTACATTATGTTCTACATGGAAAAAACTATTTGTTCACTTTTTTATCAATATTATGAACGTACGCACGTACACATATCGCATCCCATATTACCCAGTCCAGTCTGCTCATCATCAACATCAACCATCTATACTTACTATCGCTGCTCGTTGTCCGAACAAGAGCATTTAGTATTTAGGCAAAAATAAGTACAAAGAATTGGACACTGGATGGGACTTCTCACCTATGCATAACGTAAACTGAATGAGTGATAGCTGCAGTTTACGAATCAATCATCCCTCGATCACTTTTACAACGACTTACAAGTGTCATTGGAGCTGTTTTCCTTTTCTGCCTTTTCATTTGCATTTTTGATATGATCAAAATGATATTGTTTTGACCATAGATTAGCGTATAAAACGAGAAAAAAATTGTCACATAAATTGTTTGCTTCAGTCGTAGAGAATGGTGATGGTGATTTTGGTGGAATAATCTCGTCCTACAAAGATGATTGTCCTGCTTGTCACGTATTGTGTTTCTGATAAAGGTTACGATTACGAGTGCTCATTTTTTATTCTCATTAAGATAAGAAGCAGCAGCAAATGGGTGCATTGAAACAAGTTGATGGTTGTCTGAAACTGCTTGGGTCTCACTTTTGTCAGTTCAGTAGCAAAAATATTTCAAGTACGTAGACACTAAAACAGAAGGAATGGATTGGATCATGTAATCAAGTAATCATTGTCCATGTTTACAATTTGCTGCTCTTCCACAATGCTTGGCTTGAAATATACCACAAAACAGTTGTGTATTCACATTGGTTTTGAATTACTCACATTTTAGATATAGTTATGTCATTTTTCATCATTATGTCAGAGGAGTTATGAGTTCATGCAATCATAAATGCAAGCATCGGTACTTAGAGTTCATGTGGACTAATATTCTTAATTGTTATTATCGAAACTACGAAAAGTCGCCGATCGTGAGAACAAGAGTAATTTACAGATCAACGCAAAGTAGATAAAAGTCATGCATCCAACTGCATTCTCAAATATCTATGCTTACGATTAATATATATTTAAACTGAAGATGATTAAAGCTCTAAAAAATTATTGATCAATCTCAGGTCACGACGACCCATACGAAAACGTACTACAAAGGTCAGAGTATACCAAAAGTGCCCCGCCATACAGCGAGCCAGAGATTTTGAAGGAAACTGATGTGCATGAAGGTCACATAGGAGAAAATATCCTGCTGAAATGTGAAGCGAATGGGAACCCCAGACCACTTGTATCATGGAAAAGGGTAAGAATGACAATTACCCTGTATAGATAACATTATCAGTGCAATGCAATAATATGCACGCTGAACATGCTACATTATCTCTTTCAAAGCATTTTTATAATGATAATTACCATGCATTTCTGGTTTTTTGTTACGTTGTAGGGAAGTCAAAATTATACTCATCCAACAGAAGGATTTTCTATACTGAAGATTAATAACGTTACGCAGGATGATGCTGGAGGATACAAATGCGAAGCTATTAACATTTTCGGAAGAGTTATTCAGGACGTCACTGTGAAAGTCAGAGGTAAACACACATTACTTTTATATATAATACGTACAGTATGTGGATATAATATATGTACAAGGACTTTAACCTTGACCACATTTGACACCTTTGACTATCTGAATTAAAACACAACGTTTGCTTCTCAAAATGTAGGTCCCTTGCAAGGCTCCTCGGAGATAATTGATATTGCACCAAGAAATGTTACCCTGTATGAAGGAAACCAAGGGAATTTAACTTGCATAGCTCGGTTTGAAGGAGACCCGTGGTTTGGTTGGGTGAAAAGGATTGAAAACAAAACAGAAGAAATCAATGCTTTTCATTATGAAGGCAATTATTACTCGGTACGTAAATATTTCGCACTAAAATATCATAATTCGCCAAATAGTGTTAGTTACAATATTTACCTTTTTTATTTACAGGTTCTACCCCGAACTGATATTCGACCTCTTGGACAAAAATTATTCGCTACAACACTTCTCCTTCAAAATGTGACCCTTGCCAATAGTGGCGTTTATCACTGCATAGTGGCAGGTTGCAGGGTAACAATCATAGTGGAGCTTTTGTGACAGTTGAAAAGGGTATGCTTAAATTAAACTAACTATTCATTATTATGTATGTCTGTTGAAACTGGTAACTAAACTTTTCATTAATTTATTTATTTTCCCAGATCCATCCAAACTTCACCTGGCCCAAATTAGACGCCACAAAACAGTCGCCATTCTTTGGATATTCTCATTTCTAATCTTCGCAGCGTTGGTTATTCTGTGCATCGTGCGCATCTACGGATGTCCGAGTGCCAACAAGACTAAAAAGAGCACCCAGGGAACATCTTCAACAACTTCTTCCATAATGAAAACTCAGTTACCCAAAAGATCTCCAGAAACTCTATCAACTGACTGTACTCACCCTCGACACGAGGTGTTTGCCCCCCTTGTCACTCACGGAAGCTGTTCCCTCGCTTCTCAGGAGCCCTCTGTAATGTTCAAAGATTGCAACTCGTCGTGCCGAACATTCAACAGCTACGACCCAGAATTCTCATTGCCGAGCAGCACCGACAGCTTCATCATTGCTGACCTGGAGGCAGCTCGGAGTAGTTATAGTCACGCAGAATCATGTGATTCCAAAGTTTGTTCAAAACAATCAGTTACTAGTCCTAGAACCCAAACCTCAGATTACTACAAGAGGGGTCAAGCTCGCAAGCAAAGTTACCATGATCGACGGGGCCCACACTATCATCGCCATCGTCACAACCACCATCACCTCTATCATCCCAGAGCCAGTGAAAGTCCACAGAGCCGCTTCTATGACGTTCAAGCTCTCAACTCTCACCCCAGCACTCCAGAATGTTGTAGCTACTACGCGCATAATCAAAGCAATCTCTCCATTTCCTCTGATTCTGAATCCCAGTGGAACTCCGAGCCAGATCATTTAGCTCCGGAAGATCAATCCTATTTTCTGGAGGATGAGCAGGAGCTTGAGCATCCGCACTACAACAGTAGAAGCGGAAGGAGAAAATTGAATCCCAGTCCTAATCTGTCGTTTCTTGAACAACTCAAGGCGAATCCCAATACTGTTACTGCTATTTTGTAACGAACCAAGCGTAATAACATATTTAGTTCAATTTTTAAGTCAGCATTTAATATGATGCAAGTTGTCTTTAAGCATAGTAAATATGCATATTATTCTATTAATTACGTATATATCTATATATGTAAGCATGCGTAATGTTTGGTACTAATAACTTCAACTTGACTTGGAAGAAATGTCGGAACCACATTTTAAATCCATAGCGATCATAAACTGTATCTCTATTGTCAAATTGTCATTAGTCATTATTGCTACTCTTATGTTTGTAAGTGTGCTACAAAACTTTTATGTATACGTGGAAAACTTGAGCGTGCTTTAGCTTTGTTGATAAAAACTCGACTTCGATATACTTTTTAGATGTCAGAAATAAGATGACGCGCAGTTTTAATAAGACTCGTTTAGACTAGGTAAAATTTTATTATATCAAAAGTTAAAATAAAGTTGGTATACTGTTTTAATCCCCAAACAATGCTTTGTTCTCAGCCTAAAATACTCATTTCCATCCCACATCAATCCGACTAAAATATTCAGGGTTGAGCTTGTTGCGTAAACTGGTGAAGAACATGAGGGTAGGAAACGAGCAGACTGAACAATGAACCCATGACAAAATTACACATTTTTTATTATATTTCACTGTCCGTCAGTTTTGCGAGAAAGGAGATGGGCTCTCTTTTTATGATTTCGCAATCATGTATTATTTTTCTTCATCTCTTGAGTTTGGGTGGGAGCATTTGCAAAACCCACAGAAAGTTCCTATGCAAATAGCATGCCTGTGCAATTAGATCAGAGAGGGCTAGTCCATCATTTTATAAAATCATCATGAATATAACATTTAATAATAGGGCAGAGGAATACGTTGTTAATGAGTTTTAGATCGAGGAGGTTTTATGCATTGGAGTTTGATACCGGGTGGCCCCAACCACCACCATGGAAGGATGATAATGATAAGTAAACAGTAGTGGTGGTAAAGTAGCCAGCAACAAGGAGAGCAGTCACGTCACGTCACTACGTCTTCATATAAATGGAGAAGTGGAACCCATCAAATAATAAAAAGCAGAGCTACTGCGATTACAACTTTTGCTCTCGTGGATTCTACAAGAGGCTTTTTCTATACCTGTGTTCTGTGCAGTCAAAATGATTGCTCAATTTATTATTTTCATCATTCACCTCGTTCCTCCTTTGGTTTCGTTAATAATGTGAGAGCACAAAAGGAGAAGTTGACTGACAGAGGATTACATTCATACTGTAATTATATGTTTGATTGTTTGAGAACTCAACTGGAGAATGAAAAAAAGTAAATTGTACGAGAAAAACAGGGTATGAATTGCCGTGAGGCATCTTTCTCAGTTCGTAAAGCTTGCCTTCCTCCTCACTACTCACTGTACTTTGTTTTATTGGAGAGACAGCGTTTTTGACTGTGCAAGGAAGTTCTTCATCGAGATGCAATTCCTTTTAATAACATCATAATGCAATAAAACAAGCAAATGATGTTGTGTTGTAACTTTATACAATGGTGAAAATCATGAGCTTAATCTTAAAACAAACCTTTTTACTGTTCCAGTAGGGTTTTATCATCTTCTTGTATTTTGATGTTTTTGATGTTTTGACAAGTTTCCAATCAATCAAATTGAAACACAAAGATAGCATTTATGTTGCATAAAAATGATCAAGATGTTACTGTGGATGCCATACAATACTTGCTCAAAATTAGACGTTAATTATCAATCAACTAGACAATAGTAAGTGAAATACATTGAAATTGGACACGGGGTATGTTACATTATTGGTGTAATTATGGCTCTTTGTTTGTATTGTCCTGTCGTTTCTCATCACATCACATCACGGCTCATGTTTCACTTCATTTAATGGATGAGAGAAGAGGAGGTGAGTCAGAAAGGGATGTTGTGTTTAGCCTATTATCTGGATGAAATCCATTACGCTTCATGCGTCAAATTTTCAACCAACAGGTGAGATGACTTAATTATATTGAAATTTATTGTGAAAGAAACTCCCTGTCATCCGAATAATTGCCTAATCCTATTTCATTACAATAACCATGACTTTAATCTCTGTATAAGATGAAGGTAAGATGGCGTAGCACAGAAATTATCATTGCAAGTTGCATATATGTACATGAATGATTGGTCTAAAATGCTGCTTTCTTGGTGGCTTATGAACGTTGTTTTTTGTGAGTGTGTTCATAAATTTTGATTGGTGCTGTTAGATAATCGATTGTCTACAGAAGAATTAGCAATTAAACAAGTATGCAATCATAAAATATCATGGTACAGAGTGCCCCAAACTTTGACTGCAAGGGGTAGATGTCGTTTGAGCTGGTATTCATTGATTTATTTAAAGCCCAGAGGGGCCATAATTATGCTTTTCATCGCAACAAAGGTATGCGTCTTTCAATGTTAAGCGTGTCTCACTATGCTTATGTTATGGTTATGAAGACCGTTACTCTGTTTAAATCAATGAAAAATTATGCGGAGCCAACTACATCAAGTAAATGATTGGAAATTGTCGTTAATCTTGCCTTCGTAAACGAGAACTTTACAGTTTTATTATCTCCAAGTCTCAAAAACTCCCTTCTTTAAATACGACAACACAATATCATAGAACATCGCTCAATATAGTACAAGATAATATACAAGTATAAAAAATAAATTAAAACATTCTGTTAAAAAGTACACGGTAACTGACTAAAACGTCACGGTAAGTGGGTATGAACAACATTATAAATTGACAAGTAAAAAACCGCTGGTTAAATGCAAAACTAGACTAAATTTTTACAACCGTCCGGTTTCATCACGTCCAATGTCCACAATAATTTGAATGACTGGACGAGGTGATAAAACTTTCATTAAAACACTGCTCATACGTCCTCGCTGCAGAAACCTCTGAAGACTGATCCCCACAACAGGAGCAACGAGACATGGCAATCTCAATTGTCGGCTGCGGCATGCCACACTTCTGGTGACAAATAATGTCGGCCAGCGAGGCAGAGTGAAGAGACGGTAAAAATCTCGGCTCAAAGCTCAATTGATTTTGATTATTATGGCCACTGTGACGATGAAACGAAGCGGCCGATGATGAGTTAATGGATGGTGTTGACAACTTTCTAGGATTTAGGGTTTGCGTCTGCTTCACAAGCTGGTTCTTCTGATGTCGACGAAGGCCACAGGCTGCTGCAATCACCAACACAGAAACGGCTGTCGACATGCGAGCACCACAATTGGGAATGGTAATACGGATGGCGAGCTGTCCAAGATTTCTGCTCCTGGTAAATAAATAAATAAGGCATACCAAAATTAGCTCACCAATTTAAAAATGCGACTACTACGTAACGAGTTACAATTTTATTATTATCATCATCCCTAAAAAACGATAATGAGTTTCTGCTTACCAGCTAACACAGTCAGCTTAGCGTCTCTGAATATGTAACCGACACTGTTTGTGGCCAGGCAAATGTAGACACCGTCATGTAATCCTGGCTCCGCCTTGCTGAAAATGAGGCGACTAGTGATTGTTCCATTTTTCTGTGTCTCATTCACCCTGATTGTGTCATCTTCTGTCTCCTATTTAACAGCAAATAATAATCATAATCAGAAAAATGTATTGGACATGAATTAAGTTGTCTAACCAACTTTATTGACATTGCATACATGCAATGAAATCATTAACAACCAACATACATAAGTACACAACCCAAGAATGATTACTAGCTATATAAATGTTGGTGCTCATAAACAACCAACGTTTCTTGTTTACATAAGGGTTATTTTTTATACCTGAATCACGAGTACGTGTTGATTTTCCACATGTAAAAGTCTATGCTTGTACTTGAGTGCGTGTTCATTTATCTTCATGTCTTTGGGAACACGCTTCAGCCACTTGATGTGTGGAGGAATGGAACTTCTCCCAGCTTTAACAATGCATTCCATCACAGCCTCGTGTCCAGCCAACACTGTCGTGTTGTTTGGATAGCCAACAGCCAACTCTGGCTTTCGCTTCTCAATCATTTCTTCGGGGAGAAAAAAAGAAGAAAAAATTACCATCCATTATTTATTAGAGAAACAAGGCAACTAACATTATCAGAGTTTTCAAAAAAAAAACTTGAGATTAACTCTTTAAGAAGATGGAAACCTTTCTCTTTTGCAATGAAATCTTCACTTGATCTCAGTTATAGACAGGAAAAGGGGGAGAAACGACTTTTTATTTTAGAAAAACGAGGTAGTAGAGATTCTAGATGTGAGTGGAATTTTAAATTCATCCCAGTTTCTCAAGTGATCTTTTGATGTGATGACTCAATAATACTAAAGAGTTGTGTGTATGTATACCTGTCACATGCAAATGGATACTGATCTCAGCCTTCCCAAAACTATTGGCAGCCAAACACGTATAGGTTCCGGAGTCTTCTGCGCTCAATTTATTCAAGATGAGGGTCCAACTGGACCACCTCCACATTTTATCATTCACTGATTTCCCATCCTACAGAAAAAAGATACAAATCCCAATTACTCAAGTAATTTATAATATTATGCATGATTGAGTATACATGATGAGGATTTATGTTAGGATCTCTCATTCATAATTACGTAATCAATGTACATGAATGAATTAATCTACACAATATTATCATATCATCTTGATTTTATTCCATT
This sequence comes from Orchesella cincta, assembly GCA_001718145.1. Classification (NCBI taxonomy): domain Eukaryota; kingdom Metazoa; phylum Arthropoda; class Collembola; order Entomobryomorpha; family Orchesellidae; genus Orchesella; species Orchesella cincta. The sequence continues at coordinate 59,662 of LJIJ01000719.1, read as the reverse complement.
TGATAATAATAATATGCTGTACCTTAACCCATGTCAGTTTAGCTGGAGGATCGCCTTGAATCTCACAACGGAAACGAATTGTATCTCCAGATGTTAAGTGGACAGGCCCAGCTTGCTCCAATGTGTGGGGTGTAAAGGTTGGGTTGACATGAGGAAAATTTGCTAAAGAGTCTCCAGTTATTCGTATATCAGAATTTTCAGTGAATGCCGTTTTGTCATCTGAAAGAAAACAAAATATTTTTTCATGCCTTTTGTCATTAGTTCAGCGTTAAGATCAACATCAGCTACCCATATCTTTTCTAACCCACCAAAATATTTTCATTCTGAGCCATTCATGCGGGCGAAAATCTTTTCATAATATTTGTTCAAGACGACTGAAATAATTTCATTAATCTTTACAATGCCAGAATAAAAATTGAAAGAAGTGTTCAAAAGGCGATAATACAATGGATGTAGGCAGGTAAGCATTTCCCCTATGGTTCTTTTATGCTCTCAATTCACCTCTATTTAATCTATCACAACATCTGCGTTCGTTTCCAGTGAGGAGGAAAATGAAGTGAATGTCCCAATGACAGCGATTATTCAAGGAAGGATAAAGTTCAAGTGTTTACTCACGCCTAACCCGATGAACCGTTAGCATTATTTGCTAAAGTAGAGCCAATTAAGTACAAAATTCCAAATGGACAAAAGAAATTTTTAAAACGTGCTGTTCGTCGTTGGGTTGTATTAAGGCAATCGGTTCGAAAAAAAAGTGGAACAAGAACACAATATGTGAAAAGTAATTAATCTGAGAAAAAACGCAATCAAACTCGTTTTACTACCCTACAAGATGTATGTGAATGTTTGTTATAGGTACACACTTATGTGTCTACACATGCGCCCTTAATTTGTTCTTAACACTCCCCTTTTGTCACCACATCATTTGTCAACTCATTCTCGTTATACGTAGAAATTTATAAAAGTAATAAAAGTGGATGCTAGTGTAAGTGCAAGTAATATAATCATAATAATCGTACAATCATAGCTGAGCTCCAAGAACGAGCCTTAGTCAAACAAAAAGGTTTTTTCTAGTTGTGGGCCATGCGATTGGAGCAAGTTGATTTGAAGGGTACACCTGGAACTACTACGTACATACATCTAGTTAAACACAGTCGTCCCAAGTTTTCTTGCAATCATATCACCTCAACCAACCTCATCGTGGGTTTTTACGTTAGTGAAAATACGCACTACAGTCAGAAAATCCAAACCTGAGTAATAACAAGGTTTTATGAGAAATTTGAAGGAGACTCGAAGATTATTTTATCCTCGACAACAGTCCCAAAAGCTGGTATAAAATTGTCCCATCCTTATCAAAATATAAAAGGACCAAAGGGGACACTAACATAAACCTGTCAGGTCACCAGCAAGAAGAAGACAGAGTGCTCGTAAACATTGTCAAGTTTGACAGTGACAGCAGAGCTGTTATAATAATAATAATGGTTGCTTCTATATAGGGTTATTTACTTTAGTTCTTAAGGGGACACAAGAGCGTGCCTCACTATAAATCTTCTTCCAGCAGATCCTACAATAAAGCACTCATTGAGGAAGCCTTCACGTTTTTATTATTATCATGAACTCAGGATGCTTCACCGTTTACTCAAGAATTTAAGTATCCCGTAGCCCCATTTGCATGCACTCTTCTACCATAGAACATAAAACACGTGAAAAAGCATACTTCAAATGTTGCATTTGTAAATTGCCCATGTTTAACACAATACGAAATGTTTGCTTTTGCTGACCATGAAATGAGATATAATTTTATGAGACGATAGTAAAAATTATCTAATACTTCCTGCATTATTTGCTTGTTCCAGAGTCGAAGTATTTTGGATACGAATTTCATCCGATTTCGTTGTCACAGCATTATAAGGATTTGAAATGAGATAAGGAGAATACGACGCGCGCGATGGACTCGCAGGAGGACCATCAGCAAAGTTAAAAACGGTGTGGAGCCTTCATACTGCCCATCATATCTCAAGAGGAAATCCCAACGACCCAGAGTCACTTGTTTATGTTCCTCAGATTGTGATTTTTGAGAGAAGACTATGGCTTTCCAATAACCACAGGATTCCGTTCCCTCCCAGCAGCATTGAATTGCAAGAAGTACATAAAATGGAATATTTCACTTCATGGGTAGATCAGAAGTAGCGGAAGATGCAACAGATGGGAAACTAAATACGTTCCACTTGAGGTACAAAGAAAATATTTTTCTAGGGGAACTCAAGGATTTCATAATGCTGGCTGACAGAAAGAGAGATTTTTCTACCACCTCGCCTTGTCTCTGCGCTTTGACACTATTTCCCATTCTTCAAAATTCTCAAGCAAAACACTTCACTCAACTACACTCTTTCTGACCCAAGCTTAAGACTTACGTCTAGCAGCAAGATAAGGGAAGGGGCTGAAATTTTCTTGTTATCACAACCTACAAATGTGACTTATGTAATAGAAACTGTCAAACAGGTTCCAGTGTCATACTGAACACTTCATTTTTCTTAAAATGTGATTCTATCATCATTTCATGTTGACACAAATAAATATTATAAAAAGTTATGCAATGCGCTACCTTCCGGCAATCATGTGGCTGTATATCAAGCTGTAAAACATCAACATCCCTTACACACACACTGAGCAAACACTTCCAAAACCATGATTAAAACTTTATGCTCTTGGTGTTCGAGGATTTGATTCTAATTGTGTGTTCTTCTTTCCTAACATGGCACCACACCACAGACCAACGGGTAAATATTTGTTTAGGTTATACTAACATCTACATCTGTCATTCGTTCGTGGTCTTGAATTTGTATGCATCATGTAGGAATTCCTTCCCTTAATGTTCATTTCCCATGATTTATTGAAAGAATTCGATATTTTAGTAAGATTATCAATACAACTTTAATGCGTCAATTTTGGATTATTTTTATCTGGTGGACAAAAATTCCATTCTTTAATGATTTTGACACCATCGTGTCATAGTCAAGACTTTGCAGACGACATAAATTATAAAAGAAGGATGATAAACTTTAGATATTTTTGAGAAAAGAATAGAGTGAAATAAAAATAGAACTTTACTGTCTCTGCTGGATTGAGCATGTATTTCATTCAAAACTGATAAACAAAGGAATGTATGACCAACTTGAGACGCAAAACGATTCTGTCACAAGCCCACATACATTTCTGAAGTGGATAAGTGATCGATTGTTTCAAAAACCGTAATGTTTTCAAAACAGGACAATGAGTTGTCACGCAGGGAGGAGAAAATAAAATGATGGAACCAAGATGTGAAGGATTTAATGATGACTACAATAGCAACCCTCTTGACCTCACCGGACGAAATATCTTTTGTCTCATGAGAGTTGAGGAACACCTCTGATGGCAAACCCTCGTCGTACTTACGGTATGCCAGAGATTTATCAAGTCATGTGGGAATTCATAAAGTCATAAGGCCACCTGAGTTGCACAGTCGTGATTTGGGATTTTTCGAGAATTATCCTCCATAACTGTGGAATGATTTAGTGAATGTCAACTTTTATATTGATTCTTCGTTTATTCAATGTCATCCAAGGAAATATTTTGAACTAAACATAAAATTGTATAATGTCACATTTTTCATTGCATCTTCATACCTGGTAATTTATTGTACAATGAAACGGAAATATTATTTTGCAAACTGAATACTACGTAGATCTGCCAACATGCTGGGCTATTTTGTGACGTTTTCTTCTTCTACGCATTATTGCATTCTAGGGGTTAGACATTGAAATTCAAAAAAGTACAATGCTTCCTTTTTAAAGTGTGTGTGTGTGCCTGCTGTCACAACTGAGCAATGACAAAGCCAAGAGTTGAACTGGAAAATGTAAGGTTCTAGTTAGGGGAACAAAGATTTAGTCTGGATAAAGAAATCCTCTGTTTTGAATACTTTCTGCTTCACATCATTTCCCTTCATTCAGAAATATAAAAACCCAACCCTCACTCGAGTCGAGTAATATTATGTGTTTTTTTATTTGTTTTTCTCCTTATTGCAAAGGTTAAAAAGTCAAGAAAGAATAGAGGGGCTGTTAAAAAGCCCGTAGTTCACTGCTCTTCGTTACGAATGAAAGAATAGACTGTTGACCATTTTCAATTTGGAAGTTTTGACATCGTAAGACGTTCGCTTTGGGAAGTAGCAGATCAGCCAAAGCAAAAGATTTCACAAGTTCGTTTCCGCAGGAGTGAATCTTTAGTCAAAGTTCACAAACCCATTTTACTTTTCTGTCACAATGCTGGCATTGTTATAATATTACGATATTGAGAAATATCTCGTGTTTGTCAGGAGCAGCAGCATCCTGTAGAATAAAATGTGCATTTACTACGTACTTCGGAGCATAAAAGGTCGAAAGTTGGAATCGCTACAAGAAATGGTTAATAACAAAACTACAGTTTTATTGCTAGATCGTTCAAATAAAAATCCATGCTCAATTCTACAAGTACCATGCCATAACTTTCGGGACAAGACGTGTAAAATAGGTAATAGGCAGGCAGGGCACATTTACATATCTGCATATTTTGTAGTAGCAAAGATTTTGTTGTACCTCGAAAGGGAGTTACAAATGCACATAATAATATTTGTCCAGTTTATCGATGAACGTAGACGTCTTGTCGTGTCACAACTTTGACTTTATGAATTCATTTCATTCACTCTGTGTGCCTATGCTCATAAACTCGAAGACGTGTATGAAATGAGTGTCAATCTTTTTACTGGCCAACAGTAAAATATTTAAACGTGGCAGAAAAAAGTAGTAAGAATATATTACTATTGCTATTCATATTTTTAACGTCTTGTATGACAAAAGTTTACTTGAAACAAAGCTCTAACAAAAGTGAAACTTAAGTGCTTCAATATTTGAATTTTTCCAATCAGTTTTTCGATTTGGTTTGCATCCGTAAACTAGCTCAAACAGCCGTCGTTTGTAAAAAACCATAGTTTTGAGCATGTAAAATGTTTTACGAAAGTGTCTCCTTCTTCGTCATCGCAGTCATTAAACAACAACAAAGATTTGTTTGCTATCAACTTTTTGTTGTATTCTTTAATGGCAGCAAAGTATAAACTAACGATAAGTACGACTGTGACAAAATTACGAAAATGAGATCTAGACAGGAACTCAGTTTCTTGTGTCCCCTTATTAATCGCAGAGGAAGGGACTCCAACACAGTGACATTTTGTCCCCTTCCATTACTCAAATTGTAAACTAAAGTCATAAACATGTCTTTGGTAAGGATGATCATCATCAGCATGCTACAATAATGGGATGCCATCCGTGAAATGGGCAAAAAGGAAGGACCTTCCTTCGAGGAAGGTACAACAGATGAAACAAATCGATAAAAGTTAGGGTCATACTCGAAGTCATAACTGTAACATGGGTTCAGGTGAATAATTGCTCTTCCTATGAAATGAGGAACATCACATTACAAACAGCATTGCTCAAACTCGTTAAAGCTGTAGTGGGGCCTAGAATGGTTATTTGTCCACACTAAAATAGTACGTCTGGTTCAAAAACACAAGAAATCCTTTCGAGTGACTGTCACAAACACAAATATCGTAGGTAAGATCAGGGTAGCATTTTTGTGACAGGCAAACCTCGACTTAGAACAGTTTTTATTTAACAGAATTTCATATCCATGATGATGATGATTTTTGTGTGACATTTTTTTTCTTACAAGAGAAATTTATGCAGGTAGTCGAGCTTTACCTGAAAACTATCGTATTTCTAGCTCACAATATTATTTTATAAGAAATCTTTAGCCGCATCTTAACGGAATGGAAATGAGAGACAGGAAAAGTATACTGTGATATTTATTCGTTCTAAGATTAACTTTTCTGATTACACAGAGACCCCATCCCATGAAAGGTGAGGAATCAGTGGCTTTGAGAGTCATCATGGAAAAGGAAAAAGAACATTGAAACAGCAGTCAGTTTTTAAGCAGACATTTGCGTCATCCTCTGCTACCCTTTCATGATGATTTTGATGCACACTATCAACCAAAATCAAGCTGAGCTGACCATTAGTTGTCATCTTGAAATGACCACTTGAGATAAAATACACCTCTAGTTAGATAGACTACAGCCTGAAAAAGTACTTCAGGGATGCTTGTTGGGCAAAAACAATGATTATGATCATGATGATTAGCACTATAAAGCTGAAAATGGTGAGGAAGAACTAATCAGTAAAGCATTCCGGTGGCCGGAGACTTCAGGTAGATGATAAGAGTTTCGTTTTTAAGGGTCATATTCAGAATTGTTTTTTGGCTTTTAAAAATAACAATGTATTTTAGGAAAAGCCATACTGCATACTGTTATTGTCATCCTTTTGGCATTATCTTTCCTTATCTAAATGATACATCAAAATATAAAGGCGATGAATGTGCACACTACGCAGCTAATGGTTTTGTGAATTGCTGGAGTCCTGACGAGATGCCTTTGAAGGAGACATTATTTATTCAGTTTTTTAGGATTGGAATTTCATACAACCCAGCATCTGATCAAATGGGTAGGAAATGATAATGAGCTCACATTATTCCACGGAGAACCACGAGTAGCATCAATACTATGCTCTTTTTTGGAAGCGCTCAAGGTTCCGGTTCCAAATTAAGTATTCCGGCAAACACGCCATTCAAATAAATTATAAGAGAAAACTCTTGAAATCGATGCCCTGCCTCTTTTAAAGTTGTAATAAAATATTACGGTATGTTCACTCAACCCCATACTTAGGTTGTATTACATGAATGCCAAATTCAAGTAGAGTTCAGGGAGTAGTAGCACATTATGTTCGCCGGCGGAATCTCTTGTGACTTTTGTAATCGTGAAAAAAACAACATTCCAAAAACATTCATAATATACACCTTTCTGACACTTCACCTGATTCTTATGACGTGAGCACGTTTCAAATATTTTTATGAACAAAGTGAAAAAGTCATACATTCGGTGGAAGACAAAAAAACACGGTGTTCATGTCGTGATGATGATTGTTTTCAACATGTTTGCACGTACACAAATGAAAAGAAATCATTCATAGCCAAATAGTAATGTGGAATTTCCTGCTGAGGATTGTCATTATATTAGCATTTGTAATAAATATATTTTCCTTGTGTGTTACATTACGGCGTGGTGTATGATATGTAAAAAAAAACTGGCCGATGAATGAGCAAGGGTTAATCAAGAGAAACAAGATGCCATTTACATTGTTAAAGAAAATGTTGGTAGTAAGTAGTATTCAATTACCTGCCACAACCAGTCTTGTCCGTGCAATTTGGGAACCAAACCCATTGGATCCTTTACATTCATAAACACCAGAGTCTCGGGGAATTGCTGAGCGTATTCTTAAAGTTTTGGACGTGATGCGGAATCGTGGCCATGAGTTGGTGATTAGCTCTCCATCCTGCAAGAAAAACATATGTATTGTTTCTGTCTCTCGTGTAAATTCTCACATGCATTCAAAATCGGTTAAAATACAAAAAAAGATACAGGAAGTCAAGGTAAACAATAGCATCTCTTTTAGGGAATCTTTTTGTCATGCTTCTTAAGGATGAAAAGAAAAATCAAGGAAGATTAAAGCCTTTAATAAAAGATTAAAATAGTTCATGATCTGCAGGAAAATTCAACATCGTGCAAGCTCTTCCATGCGTAAATGTGAGGCAAGATTTCACAATCACAATTATTGTGCCTTGTTGACTGTGGGAAAATTGTAGGAAAGGAGGTGGCAATTGAAGTCCATATGTATCATTCTTTATCAAAGATCTTGCAAAGTTTTCAAGGAAAAGAGTAAAAAAATATAAAAAGCGATCACGATTCACGTAGGAATAATTGCACTTAATTATGGTTTGCGTTTAAATATAGTTGTGAAATTTAATCCGTGCTGGATTTTCACGGTGATTGTATCAATGATTTTAGAAGAGGGTTCTATGCACAAACATACACACATATGAACAAATCTATTCTATATTATTATTTGACATGGCATTGTTTTGTATTAACCTTCAGCCAACCGATTCCAGGTGATGGCTCCATGTCCACGGGGCATGCGATTCGGAATTCCTGGCCTGCTGAAATCACTTGCAAAGGCTTTATCTCTCGATTGAGTATTTTTGAGGAACCTGCAATTACATTCAAAGAAAAGGATCCTTTAAAATTTGTCTCCAAACGTTTTCATCCCCATTAAAGTCATCACCATCTGTAAATGGTGTACTGGTTGTAAAATAACAATGAATGAAATCAATCCCAGCATATTCTTACAATTCCACAAATTTTCCAAAAACAGTATGGTTTGCATCAATCATTGCATATGCATTAATATAGTCCTGCCAGGCATGTTGAAAAATTACTCATCCATCCATACATATATATCCGAAGATCCGTATCAAGAACAGTCGTTTATAAAGGGTTGCTAGCTATAACGATCTAATTCGACGCAACCGCAATTGATTATTCATGGTTGAAATAATATGAGTAAGTTGTAAACAAGTAGATATACATTCATACTTCTTTTTTTATTGTGTGGTCTTTGCTCCATGAAAAAGTTGAGAATGAATTGTGACAAGAATGGGCCACTCTAGTGAATTGGATAATTGCATGGTTTGATATTGTGTGTGTGTGTACTCTGCTCTCTCTCGTTATTTATGAAAGGAAAAGTGGTTCTCCGGTTTTTTGTCAGTATTTACTCCATCTTAAACGGTACGATGACAACCATTTATTTATAAGTAGGGAAACGCAATAGGGAGGAAAAAGTAAACAGGGGGCGTTTAGATAATCAAACGTTTCTTGAAAAAATTAATAAGTAAAACACAAACCAGTCGCTTATTGTTTTCCATCCGAAACCCCATACATACATATTATGTGGATACACGAGAGCTTTACCCACTCAGCGCATGTGATGATGTATGATGTATGAGTGCATGTGGTTTTTTCTCCCTTTTTGGCTCAGAGAACAACTGCCCCAACCTTTCAACTTGCATGCGATGGAAGGAGCTCATAATAAATAAGAAATGCACATGAATGTGATACACTACCTATTTCAAGCGTAGTTAGCTGATTATGTTGTTATAATATGGAACATTAAGGAGTACCAAAAACCAAAACCCAAATAGAAAAGGATATTATGTACTTCCTAGCATCATTCCCTGTTGTGGGGAAGTGAGGGAGAGAACTCAACGAGAGCATGATGATAACAGACTGACAAAAAGGACGAAGATACATATACCAGATGCGACTCCAAGTTAATGGATAAAAACGAAAGGAAAAGTGTTTGGTTTTTATTTTCCTCAAGTTTCAAGACCACTTATACATTCACACATTCTAGTATATGCTTCAAAGATGAAGAGAACAAGACCCCTTCTTTTTCCCGATGTTGACCATGTATCGTTTTTTAAACATCATTTGATGTTCACACGATTAATGTCACATGGACAGATGAAAACCAAAAGCCTGGAAGTGAAATGCGTGGTGGAAAAGTGATACCCTTTCTTCAAGAGTGATGCTCGACCATCATGATCATGACATGTTCTATGTTGCACATTCTAACTTATATTTCAGTTTGTCAACCTTATTCAGTCTCCAACATCAAAATAGGCACATAAAATCAAATTCTTTTTACTAGCTTCTTAGCAGAAGGAAGAACGTATTTGAAATTCCATAAAACGCTAACACAAAAATGTAACATCTTGAACTCATCTGTTTTCAAAAGTCCCATTTATTATAACAAATAGGGCTCAAAAACAATTCTCAGTGATGGGATAAAGTTCAAGGGTGAAATGCCACTTAAAATATAATTTTTACAACAACTTGTCAACACCTAATTTTTCTTTCACAATAAGCCTCAAACATAATGTACTGGATAACAAGGCAAGATGGCGTCGTCTCTTTCAGATTGGGTTGAATAGCTTTGCTGATAATTTTTACTGTCGTATGTATATGCTCACATCTCCGTGCTTCTGTTTGTATAGTAGGATGATGTACCTTCTTCCTTACAAGGCTAAAATTATGTTTTAATACATCACTCACTACTCAACAATATTATGCATGTGCATTTCGTCTTCTTTAGGTGCTTAATTCTGATTCGCCAATAGATATGACAAAACATGGATAAAGGTATATATTATGAGAGTAGTGCATGGAGAAGAATGTTTTGCTATATGCTACTCTAATTTCTCTTCTTCCCACTACGATTGTCTTTATCTTGTCAATGTTAACATCTTAAGACTGTCGCCTGTTGTCAGCAAGCATTATATCATAAGGCACAAAATAGAAGACGTCGACCACAACTTCACAACCAAGCTTCATTTCTGAGCAGACATTTTGCTCTACTCAGGTCTCCACCCAAGTGTTTTCTGGAAATCAATTTTTGAATTGAAATTAATTATTCATCAGTGCTGTATCCATTCTCCGGTTTGTCAGATTATTGACACTGGGATTTTCCTGGAAATCTACGCAGGTTTCACGTAAGTAAATTTAAACTAGATAACAAAATATAGTGAGCTTTAACGCATCTTTTAGTGCACACTTTTTCGTCATTCTATCCGTGAAAAAAATTAAAAAAAGATATTGCGTAGTGTGAAAACTGCCTCTCAAGGCCTGCTTTTCATTTCGTGCTTCATTTCCTATCCAAAATATTGCTTTCAAAAACTCCCTTGCTGTTTGGGCTCGCTTCTGCCATTCATATAGGAATCATCAGGAGTACTGATGCATTTTTCCATTTTAAAAATCTTGATGTGAACGGACCCTGCTGGTAGGGTGGAAATGCACTTGCACTCAAATTTCACCAACATCATATCACGCCCATTTATTTTTGAGTCTTCTGTTAAAGCAAACTTTAGTGCAAAATACATATAACTATATATCTGCATAATTATTCAATACATACGTATCTATCAATTTAAATGAAATGGTACATTTTAAAGCTCTAAAACCTAATTTAACATTAATTTCCATGGTACGATGTGTTACTTGTTTGACCTGAAAAGTTTTTCCTAGCCAAAATCCTCAATGCAATGAAAAGTGCAATTTAAAGTTTTTTCTCTCGATATTTCTGATTTCAATTTGAGTTGGAAGTCAAGTTTTCCTTGTCATCTATAAGGCTGGCACTAGTTCTATACATGCGTATCATATTATAGTGTATCATGACGTTCATGCGGGACATATATACTACCACCAAACTTATACTAGCATATCATGGAATCAATGTAGACCATCATATCAGCATCAGTCAAGCTATTTCTTCCAAGATTTTACATTTGCTTAAAAGGGAGCATATCGTAGCAGCATATATCATCCTGCAACCACAGCTAGAAAGCGTTACATTGCTTAGATTTATGAACGTTGGAGGTATACAGTTTCATCCAAGTTGGGTACAATATGTACACTTGTTTATAATATACAAATGGAACACGCAGCATGGTAATTTGATCACACTTGTTTTTTTCTTGTTCCATTGCACTGGTTCACCTAACCAGTCAAGCATTTAATCAAATATTATCAGGAGAAATTCTTAAGCGTAAGATTTCGAAGCTTGTAATGTAATATATACAAAAAAAAAGGTACATAATATGTGATGTACCATCATCATATTCATGGTTTCAGACATAACTTTTTGACTTCTAATTTTGGTTTGGGGTTTTAAAATATGTATAGGCACCTGATATTTAATTTCCATTCTCCAGAAAAAATATTGCAGCTACTGGTCTAAACCTTGAGTAAAAAAGATGAGACTTAACTCACATCAGACACAAAGATCAGTTGAATTTGAAGGTAAGGTGTTATAGGTCACATATCGTCGTCACATGTAACTGATATTGTGTGGAGGATAGAATTTTCACATCGTTTTTCAATTCAATTCTGTTATGAAGGAAGGCACATGAGGGTGCATAAAAATAATTATAAAACCAAACTTGCACTCCTGTGCTTTCACTTGTTTTACATTATCAGAAGACATGTCCTCCGTGATCAAGTTTTATTATGCGTTCCTCAGCCAGATCAGACAGGAGAGAATCATTGTCACATTCTTGTGCTCTGGTTTCATCTTGTCAGTGAACAAAATAGGAGGCTTGTGTACTAACATTTTATGTTTAATGATATTTGGTTTGGATCAGGAGAGGCACGTCTCCCGTTAAAATATATGTGTGCATGTACATCATGTTGGCATATGAATTCCACCTAATTATGGGTGAGCTTGAAACAAGCTATGAATTTTATTAGGGAAGAAGCAGAGGTGTCAGCCAGAGTCACTATCAAAACGGTTTTATTCTTATTTGATTCAGCTTCCTAGTGCAGTAAGGTTTAAGCTTCAATCGCTTGTGGAATCTTTGATTCACCTTGTTTGCTTTGGAGTAACAAGGAGGAAGAACAAAAAACAGAATGGATCATGTAACTCTCCCATGCCCTTTAATTTAAATTCAAATTCAAGCTATTCTCCCTAGTCGTCCAGGAGCAGTCGTTTTATATGTGGTGATAGGGAAATGACACCTTTCCAGTTCTAAACTCATCTCTGGTTTCACCCAGTCAAGTCATTGATACTTAAAATAATGGTCTCGTTTGCTCATATTTATCCACACAAGGGATCATTGTTTACAGATATTGTGATTACTTTTTCTTGTTAGCTTCATTCCTTCCCTTTTTATTGGTGAGGGAGGGAGCAGTAATGAGTTTGTGTTGTCTTATGCTATGCTGAGGTGTCAACACAGTTAGAAATAAATTCAAGTCAAGAGGAAAAGGTTAGGCTCAGAAGAGAACATTTAACTCTCTCATGTCAATGCCCATGTAGATGTTGGGACTGTAAATGCAATTTATATTCAAGAAAATGTCATGTTTGTTAAACAGTCAGTGTCTTCAAATTTATAGGTGACAACGACAACCAAGCCAACACATAAAATTTTGTTGAGGAAACTTCTTGAGATTGACGACTAGGCATCATCATCATTATGTGACTTGGCAATAGCATGCGATTCCCAACATGTACAATTGGCTGCAAGATCTCAACTTGTAAAAATCCATAACGAGGTTCAATAGCGAAAAACGGATGAGTTCCGTTCAATAGTTTATTGCATGAACTCGCTTTGTCAGTCATAATGTGTAGCCATTTACCTTGCTCTTTTTCATTGACAAGATTAGAATCCCATTAAAAATGCAGGTGCGTAACACAACATTCATGCGTTCAGAATGAGACGAAGAGAATGACTGCACTTGTCAGCCACAAAATTTTGCATTCAAATCGCTAATGCAAAGTAGCTGTAAATGTATTCAGCATCAGTCGTCTCAGTTTATGTTGTGTTGCCTTAATTGTCACGGAGTGGGGGAGCAAAAAATCCCAACAAGCATATTTGAGACACACACTTGCTGGAAAAGCTGGCTTGTTACGGTGATGCAGTAATGATAAGCATCACTTTCCCAGTCCAGTAGCAAGGGAATATATTGTTGTTGTAAATTGATTGTTAGATTTAGTGGTTTCATGAAGCAGCAGAAAAGGAGCTGCGTAGAGAGTATTATAGTTAAGTCTTAAACCATCATAAGTGAAGAAGGAAACAACACAATTCAGTGGCAGCTCGTCATCGTCATCATTATTATTATTACTTTTACCATTATCATTCCTGACTTCATGGTCATCACATCACATCCTCATCCCCATTTCCTATATACCTGGCATAAGTATAAGTGTGGATAATATTATACATTTTGTGCACGTCGATATAAAAGTCCATAGAGATTTAATGCTGTTTGACTACTTAATGCTGACTGTCTATTAAGAAGGAAAAAAACGTTGTTGGAGATCTCTCGGAATGATCGACGTTCATTTCTCTTTACTGACATTTTTCCATGGACAATAGCACTATTAAATGAGCGAAGGCGTCCATCTCCGTATCAGGCCAATCATAACAAATTCACGCAGTGGTGGTGGCTCAAGCTTCTGCACTGCAGTAATAGTAATATTATGCAGCTGCATCAAAATCTCACTTCAAAAATGAAAGCAAGGTGGACGCATTAAATGTGTGCGTTGCGTAGCTCTCTACTTTTTGGTCTTCTTTATATGGTTTGAAAATTGCTTGGTAAATACTGCTGCCCCCAGTTTCTAACTTGGTTTTGTGACTTGTTACATTATAATTTAGTTTAATAAGCATGATCGGTGAGTTAGTAGTGTTCAAGTTTTTTTCACTGGAAGAAAGGGTATGTACTGAAGTGAAGACGGTAGTAATAATTTATTTGATACAGGAAAAACGACATCCTTAAAAAGAGACAAGGAAATAGTTGACCATGTTCATCGTTTGCTCTCTTGTCCTTTTTTATTGGCAGTTCTCTTCCCATTCTCAGCCATAATAATATTATGATCTTTGCAGGACAATGCTGTGAAAGCAAGCATATAAAAGTCACCATCATCCTCATCATCATCACATCATATCACTTTTTTTATCACATTACAACCTCACAGTTGTTGTCACATAGTTCTTGGGCTCGCCTGGAAGGAGTTAAACAAGCTTCTTTTTAACACTCTCAACCATACTTTGTCAAATCATCCAACTGTTGGAATGCCAATAAAGTTAAGTGTTAGGTAAACAGTCAGAGGATTTTTTGTTTCTTTCAATTCAAACATTCTGATTTTCTCTTTGAGTACACTCACAATGTAATTTTTTGCGTCAACTGACAAACTTTCATGCTTTATACGATGATGATTTAATCAATTGTCAGCAACCAAAAAAATCTCACAATGCTCCAGAAACTGCAAAAAAAGGTTGCTAATTGTTTATGGGATTAATTGATAACAAAGCAAGTAAGCAGACGTTTAACGTGTGTTCCCCTTATCCGTGTGCAGATGACAAGTAAACTAATTCAGAGGATTATCTTCGCATGTCTGAAAGTAGTTTAGAAAAATCATCATGAAAAGTTGAGGCTTTCTTAAGAACATCCAAATGAGCAGGTATACAGTAGTAAAAAAAAGTGAACAGTGAGCAAACAATAAATAAAAAATGGTCGATCGACACATTTCAGTTTGAGCGTCATATGAATTTCAAGAAGATTCACAAAATGGCATTTGTGGTGAAGTATTTATAACAATCGCATTGTAATACTACTACTGATTTATTCGAGATGGCTGGGTTGCGTGTCTCCTTTTCAGAAGGTGGAGAAAAAATAATACGGATAGTTAGGTGAATTCTTGGTGGTGTGTTTGTTGAAATTTTATGTCTTTGATTTGAAGCAAAAGATTCCACTCCATTCCACCAGCCGGAGAAACCCCATGAGATCCTTATATCAATATAATTGTTTACGTACTTATGAAGGTAGGCAGGTAAACGAGTGAAAGAAAGTATGGGACCTGTTGTGTATATTTATAACAATTCCAAACTCTTTTTTTTCTACCTCTGACTGATCATGAGATTTCTTGGCCTGTCATTCTGACACTGCAACTACTACTGACAGTTCCAACACCACACCACAGCACCACAAACTAAAGCAACAACCTCCAACACCATCAATTGTTATCTGACTTTTTTTCCTTGCTCACATAAGGAGCAAAAGTTACAACGTCATCGTCATCATGAATTTTGATTGTTGCTGCTTGACTTAAGGACTTTTACTGTTGACTGATGAACGACTGACTTCAACTCGATCGCACCAAAAAAAATAATTCGAGGCTTGCTCTCAAGTATTGGGCAGTTGGTGTTTGTATTTATTCGAAAAAGGTAGACAGTCAAGTACCAAACTTGAGCACGTAATTCATGTTGAAGAAGGTGGGGTTAATGATGAAGGAATCAGGTCTACTCACACTATTTAATGCTACTTTAGAAAGATGCAACGAAGTCACATTGCTTTTGGTCACTCAGAACCCCGCCGATTGATTATGCGATGGCGATCCTGATCTTACAACGCGAGGGAGTGAAAGCAATTCTTTGGGCAGCGTTGGGATCTCCCGTTTAGATTCAAAGCGAAGCGTAGCAATTCTTTCTATAACTAATGGCCACATCATCAATAAACATGCTGCAAAATAGACAAAGAGACTCACCTCTCACACTTCCTGCTAAGGAGGTGCTGCTGCACATGGCAGATAAAATCAGGATAACGACACTAAACTGCGTTGAGCTTTCCATTGTCATGGTTTGTAACCTGTAAGAGTTAAACAAAAATAAATTAGTTTCGTTCTTCATCAGCTAGTAAATTTCGTTAGAAAAAGTATTAGGCATCAAGAGGAAAGGGTTTGTTGGTGGGTTTTTGCATCCACTTTTTATTGCCTGGTGGTAGGGAGTTGAATTGTTTTGAATAAGCAAATAGTCCACCTCGCAAAACAGCGTGGCATGCTTAGATGATGGTACATAATGTGCCTGGATTCTTGTTTTAATGCCTCATAACATAGCATAAAATGACTCAGTAAAATTAGTCAAACATCGAATTATCCAATTTGTTCAGCTCATCCTACAAACCTCTCTTCATAAACAAACTTGGAGCACCTAAACTTTTATTATATACATACCTGCGGATAAGTACATGCGCATATTGTAAACATGATGGTAAGAACTCATTTTTATTATTCTTCGTCATGCCATAGCCAAACCAAACCACCACACCACGACCGTCATCCGAGTACAAATGGGTAGAATACAACTACATTGATTTACCATTTATACACTGTTCAAAAATTCAAAACAAAAAGTTTCTTTTTTATGGAGCACTGGAAAAAGGACTGGATTTTGACTCACTGTGTACTTTCATGCTATTTAAGAACAGTGCGAGTACACACACAAAATTTCCCGTTTCCAACAATAAAATAGACCCCCAGTTGCGAAAGATCTTGCCATAACTAACTTTTGTGTGTGTATTACATTTACGCATCTCACTGTTCTCCGGAGCTTACTACAAAAAACAGGAATTGTGTCCAACCAGCTAAAGAAGCACACAACTGAGTGAGTGAGACGTGCATCTTTTTTGTAAAAGGAAGAATTCAATTTTACCTTACACGTTTACAGATTTCTGGTGTACAATCTATCAAAAGGCCTATTCTATTATGTACGAGTTGTTTTGTTCCATTCCTGGTAAAGTCAAGGGAGCGCGTAGTGGCAAATCAAAATAACATTTGGATTGTTAACCTGCTTAACCAAACCAATCATGTACTCTAAACAGCAGTAGTACGCTTTGCTGTATTTTTATAGTTGAATTTAGAAAGGAAAATCATAATGAAATACACTTTTTTTTATACTTTGCATGCTCATGAGTCATTTCCCTCGCTTTTGCACAGTGGTTTCCTGACAGCTTTCCTTGTTTTCTCTGTTTGACTTCGTTAAATCTTTCGAAATATTGATATACAAGGATGCAGGTTGGCTCAGCTTCTTTCGTTAACAAAATCCACATCATGGCAAAAAATTATTAGTCAAGACGATGATGGTGTGGTGGTTAATCGGAAAGTCTGGCTGGAGTCTTCGAATGCTAACAAGTCTCCACACTTTTATTTGCTTGCTTGGAGTGCTACAGCCATGTGCACTTTTGGTATGACTGTAATGACCGTGTTTTCTTGTGTAGCGACAACTCACCTCAAAGGTCATACTTATTATGCAACCCGCATTTCCATTTGATTCCTCTTCAATTTAACCTAACCTACCTATACGGTTTTAAAATTGATATGAAAGAATTACTGAATCTTACTCTGTGATCGTATGCCATGCAAACGCTTTTATCTGTAAGATTAAATTGTGGACCTTTTTACGTACTGCTGTTATATGCAACTGTGCGTTTACTGGGAATATTCCCTTATAGTTCGTAAAATATTATGTGGTAATGCGTCCTACGGAGCTGAAGGTTATTTTCTTTCCTATTCCCTCCTTCCTTTCTTCCCAGCCCAGGCACCGGAGAAACCCTACTGCCTGGTGTGATTATGATCATCATGGAAATCTAAACTGAAAATAAACTTGGAGCAAGACGACAAAAATTCTCTCCACTCTTGTATCTCTTGCCTGCTGCGGTGAACCGCTGCTATTCTTGAGTTTGTGTGTCTTGAATATTATGTCGTTTCCTTTTTTTAAGAACAAGACGAAAAAATACCTTGGGTATGGAATTGTAAACCACAGTATGTTCAAATGTGGGAAGTTAACGTGGACTCAACTCTCCCTTCTTTTTCTTCTCTCTCTCATTCACGAGCACTGTGATTCTGAGGAAGAGGGAATATATTATGTATCTTTTTCTTTGATTCAAAGATGAGGGAAAACCACAGCATTTCTCTCCTTGTGGTTCTAGTTCTGTCGTAAATCTATCTCTATAATGAAAATGACACGGGCCCTTCAAACATTCAAAAATTTATAGGCCAATTAATTGCATTAAAGAGACTTTTCCTCTCTGTTAAGACCTCCTCCTGTCATAATCTTTAGACATAAACATATCTACCTTGTTTGCTAGCTAACAACCACACGTATGATGATGACAGGGTGAGTGTAACGCAAAACGAGCGCCGTAATGGCGCTGATAAAGTACATTATGTCGGTTTACGCATTGTACGCATAAGTAACACATTTGTTACATTTGAGCTGAGGAAGCAGAGTGCTTGGATTATGCCATCAATTGAGAAAAATTATATTGTTATCAGTGGATCTGTACAATGAATATGTAAATTCAAAATGACGCAGCAGCTCAACTTCTGCACAATTCATAATTTTCATGCTTTTCATCAATTCTTCAAGAAAACAGTTCAAAAGGTGTGCATCGACATTGCTACTGTAACCAGCACTAATTTAGGGTAGCGATATTTACGCTCAATAAAATAAACCATTATGCATTATCTGCTCATAGCATGAAACGTGCAGCATATTAATCAGCCATAACATTAAATACATCACTTAAGTTGCCTTAAGTATGAAGTGTCATGTGAATAAAAAAAAGTCGTTTGACAGTTTATAGGCAATAGGTTCAAAATTAACGTGGTTTCTTACCAATTTGGTCCAATTTAAAATATTCCAGGATATATAATATATCCAATTAGCGACACTTAAAACTTATTTAGTGAACAGAAAATTCTGCTAATGATTAAACACTACTACGCACTATACCACTTTCCACACGATACCAACATTTTCACTTTGTACGGCACAAGTTGCCTTAAAACCCTTAGGGAAATGATACACTGTTTTCACTGATCGTGAGTTTAAATATTTAAATTGCAGAGTTGATTCAAATGTCCTAAAGATAAATGAAACACATAATAAATAAATATCACGCTAATGCAGAAATCTGTGATAATGGTATAAAGAAAGCACTTGGTTCAAGAGCATTCTACTGTTGCCCCAATCGAATGGACATGTTGCTGCGTATGCTGCAAGAGCAAGACTGTTCACCGGAGAGGCTGATGTTTGACATGAGTATGAGACTGAGAAACCAAATTGGTGGCTACAGAAACGTGTGGCCAGGGTTGGATGCTTATTCCTAATCCGTCTTGACTGCTTTAACACAACTAATGTCTCTTAAGCGATTATCCCTCTATTCCCTGCCTGCACTTTTCTTACCATATTTCTGCCACCACAACTACCACACCACTCCGTCGGGAATAGAGATTTTGGGTAGCAAGCAAGCAACCAGTCGTTTCTCCAGATTTACCAATTGTTATAGAACGAAACGGACCCCTAATGTCTAGGAAATAGACGTGTGACGTGCATTAACATCCGTCCTTCTTTCCTTGTGTGCTGCACAGTTGAAATAATAATTTCAATTTTGTGAGTATTAGAGGGAAAGGATGAATAAGTAGATATAGTTGCTCTTTTATATTTGTATTGATAATGATAAATGATAATATGAATATGACTGTAGCATTAGAAACGACTGAACCCTCAGACGGTGAGCCAAGTGTTCAAAAACCGTTTCCTCATTTTGTAAACTCGGATTCCAACTCGTTAGTACAAAGTGTGTGCATGTCACAAAAGTCTACACAGACTTGTGAACTTTATCGCCTGATCTTTGGCTCTCTCTCCGTCCTCACTGCCAGTCATACCCTGGCTCTGGCTCAAACCGTAATGTAGTTTTCAAGAAGGTATAAATATTTTTTTTTAGAAAATGTCCCATGTCCTTCTAAGCCCCTTTGTCATCCCAAGTCACCACCACGCAATGGGCAATATTATTGAGAAAGAAGAGAGCTTAAGTACCCCTTCAGTTCGTTGCACATCAATCATTTATTATCTGAGCGAGATAAAATTGTGATGTTGTGTCATTGGATGACCCATTAGAAACATTCTTATGTCTGCTGTCACAAACGAAATTCTTCAAACTTATACTAGAGAGTCATGTGTGGTTGTCCAAATTCCTGCTTCTATTTTCCAATCAACTTATAAAACGGATGGATGTTTGCTTCTAAATGTATATTAATGTATTAAAGCTTCAGTTGACATTGTTTGGAATTGTTGATTTTGATGGCTTGAACAGCAGTTCAATCTTAATTCGTATTAGCTTGTTTTTCATGAAAATTATATTTTTGCGAATTAGATGTATGTCAAGTACTGTTCTGTCAACTCATGACTTTGGAAATCTGGGTTTCAATATAATTTTGCATTGCATGAATATAAGAACATTTAAACTGTAAACATTTTAGAATGATTTAAGTTTTCAACAGACAATTAATTAATCCTATTATCTACTTTTTACATAGGTCAAATCGTGTCTTTGGACTCCAAACTTTAACTAATTTGATTAGAATGTCGGCAAAGAACTCGGGCAGGTGCCTTTCGTATCAGTGTAACATTTGTTACACACCTATGGGATCTTCTGCAATTGTACGCGTTTCGATGGCCATCATCGACAAGTTGAAAGGCATAAAATGCCCTTTTCAAGTGCTTGAGGTGCACCCCAACGAAAGATGTGCAACACTTCGGTTTCCATTCTATGAGAGTGCTCGAAGTTGTATTGTAAGTTGGAGTCATCTCATAATGACACCATGTGGGCACATGTTTCACAAAGCATGTTTAATGGTCAACTTGTTAACGGCGTGGCGGGGGGAAAATCCGTAATAACTATATTAAATTTTACATAAGAATGCACGTAAATTAATACAATTTTCTTGCACATAATTAATATTTTTTCTTTCCTTAAACTAACAGTGAAGAATGTCCAGCTTGTAACACCCGGCTCGTACCTGGCACTTTAATAGACCTGGATATTCCCGTACATTGCAATACAAATACCCCTGAGAAAACAGCAACAGTTGAGGATAACAGCTTGACATTGACTGCTTACCCCAACTCAATGAAACCAGCATGCGACAAGGAAATTTGCAATCGCCGAGCTGAGCTACAAGCTACTACTCAGTATATGTCAATTGTCGATTGCTCATGCAATTTAGGTACAATACTAAATCATTTTAAGTTACAATTCTGACTTATGTTTTTAGTGATCGAATGGATAAAACAGTCACGGAGACGTTCTACCTGGCAAAGATCCTCGACGATTTGCAGTTCAATATGCAGCTACAAAGACAAAAGTTTGCGCAAGGACAAGAAGAATTTAACAGGCGCTTGGCGTACGTGTTTTTCAATACATATAAAATACAAGCATTGAACGAATTCATTCGAGAATGTGTAATTTAATACTCTTTGTGTATAATTGTTCTTTTAGAGTTTACTATCAAGTAAAAGCAGAAGCAGCCATTAAGACAAGAGTACGCGATACCCGAATTTTGACACCAGCATCCCCTCAAGGTGGAACTACCACCTCAACAGCTACCCAGGGTGGTTCAGGTCAAACTCGGAGTCAGGATTCAGCTGAAACCAATTGATTTTGGATTATAAATTTTGTTTCCTTGTTTTTTTAAATTATACTTTTCATTTTTCATTAACCATTTCCTCTAATGAATGTTTTAATATCAAATTTTTTTCAACGCGTAAATTAAATACAACACGTTCTGTTGATTATGCATGGATTTACACATGCTTCTAAAGAAGATTCGCACTAATTCATGTTTTCTTCTTCATTTCCAGAGTGACATATCTGTTGTGTTTTTGCATATGAAAAAGAAGGAAGCAAGTTAACATTTTGCTTGTTGTTTGACATTATATAGAAGTTAAATGTTTGATACATTGGTCATTGAGCCATTATTTATGGTTGGCAAGGACTAGGGAAAATGCTAAAGAATAACTGAACTCGCTGATTGTGCAACTTGAGGAAAAGTAGATTTATATCATGTCGTCATTGAAAAATTTCAGTCCATTCTTGCACACATGTATGAGTTTCTCACAAGCAGATATTAATAGAATCCAACAATAGTTGCCCATTCTTCAACTCCATTTAACTGCCTCGGCGATAATAATCAGTTCAAAAGTGTTTCATCATCAAAATTGCTTCTCGTTTATTCTCTCTGCCAAGCGTTGTTCTACATTTCATATGATCATCATCATAAGTTTACTAACCATCAAATTTCTCGAAGATACCATGTGAAGAAAATTTCTCATGAGAAGAGTCAGTATATAAGCAGTGCAAAATCAGGACTAAGAATTAAGAACAGTCTTGACTTTAGCAGAACTGGAAGCACAGAATCGTTTTTCTCTTCCAACTCAGTCGCCATCCCGAAGCTCGCAACGAAACAAGGACAAGAAGTGCTCAAGCAAAAAGGGTAACTTCTTCATATTTGTAATGCATTGTGTGTATAACTTAATACAGAGTAAAACCGGCTTTAGGTCTCTTCCTTTTGACAGCTGAGCATGTAAGTTGGCTTTTGTATGTGCACGTACACGCACACACAAAATAATTAGAAGTATTAACAATTAGCACCCCCATCAAAGCTAAAGCCAACTCATTCTAGCCCCACTATCATATAAAAATTCATTGAAAGAAGGGTTTGATTTCTTCCATTTTCTCTCAGCTCCTTGCATTCCATATTTCTTATGAATTACAAACAAAATATACCTAAATAGACAACGTGTCAATTATAGGAACACGTTTTGTTCAAATAAAAAACAGAGAAGGAAACGAATCTCCACATGACTTAATTTCAATTAGTTAATGCAACAATCATTTTCATTTACTTATAAAATAGTGTAATTTTTCTAATTTATAAGACTACTCAGGTATTATAAAATCTGCTATTTATTAGAAAATTGTAATCATGAGTGCCTTGAATACGGAAAGTGTTGTGATTCTCTCTGCCGTTCGGACACCTGTCGGTAAGGAACAATAATGTATTTTAGTGAACTGAGTTTTTTTTGGGTACACGATGGTTTGTTGGTATACATTTATATTTCAACTGTTAGGTTCATTCTGCGGCAGTTTGTCTTCCATGAAAGCTCATGATTTGGGGGCTATATGTATTAAAGAAGCCATTAACAGGGCAGGGGTTGCTGCTGAGGATGTGTCCGAAGTTATTTTTGGGCAGGTTTGTTTGCAACAACATATTTTGCAATGCACGAGCTCTGATGAAACATTTTCCCACATTTAAATTTCAACACTCAAAAGGTTCTGACGGCTGGCCAAGGTCAAAATCCTGCTCGTCAAGCGGCAGTAAATGCTGGCCTTCCATATTCCGTACCAGCGACCTCCATAAACATGTTGTGTGGGTCTGGATTAAGGTAACTAAGTGTTGCTTCATGTGAGCTTTGATTTTTATGATAATTATTATTTTTAATTGGGGCAATACTTTAGATCTGTAGTATTAGGTGCTCAGGCAATCAAGTTGGGCGATTCTAAAATCGTTGTTGCTGGTGGACAAGAATCTATGAGCCAAGCTCAGCATTCGGCATATTTAAGAACTGGAATTAAAATGGGAGACGGCCAACTGGTTGATACCATGATTGTTGACGGTTTAACTGATGCCTTTCATAAGTACCACATGGGTATTACAGGTACTTCAACGACTGCAATACAAGTGTAATATTATAAATATTACAACAATGAATGTAATTAACTTTGGCTTTTATGAACACAATCCTTCGCAGCGGAAAACGTAGCTGATCAGCACAAAGTGACTCGTGGAGAGCAAGACGAATTCGCATTGAAATCTCAACAAAACGCCAAAACTGCAATGGATAAAGGACTCTTCAATGATGAAATAGTTGCAGTGCAGGTGCCACAAAGGAAAGGAGCGATTGAAGTAAAATTGGACGAATATCCCAAGCCAACCACAACACTTGAGGGTTTGCAAGGCCTTCGCCCAGCTTTCAAACGGGATGGCTCAGGAACAGTTACTGCCGGGAATGCATCTGGTATCAATGATGGCGCCGCAGCTGTTACATTAGCTTCCGAATCTCTAGCAAAGTCCCAAGGCTTAAAGCCAGTTGCAAAAATCGTCTCCTACGCTCAAGCTGGGGTTGACCCTGCTGTGATGGGCGTTGGACCTATTCCAGCAGTTCTAGCTGCTGTACGTACTATAATAATTTGTTAAAAATTTTAATAGCAAGAATATTCTTTCAATCAAACCAATAATTGTACATTTGTAGGTCAAGAAAGCCGGTTGGACACTGGAACAAGTGGATAAATATGAATTAAATGAGGCATTTGCTGCACAATCCCTCGCAGTAGTGAAGGCATTAGGTGTCAACCCAGAGAAAGTGAATATTAACGGGGGCGCGATTGCATTGGGCCACCCAATCGGCGCATCCGGAGCTCGGGTACTATGCACATTGATAAATGTCCTAAAACAAACTGGTGGAAGAAAGGGAGTAGCTGGCCTATGTATTGGTGGTGGAATGGGCATTGCTATCAGCATTGAACTCTGCGAGTAACGATCACTACGACAAAATCCTATTTACGTCACAAAATCTGAGATTCAAAGGCAACTAAGACTATTTTTAAGTGAAACCCCAATTGTCTCAAAATATTTTACAATAAACTGGTGAAAACTTAAGGTGCTTCATAGCTTGACAATAAAATGTATGAATCTTGAAACATATATGTTTAATCTAATGGAACGATATTTTGTTATAATTTTATGTCATGGTGAAATCTCCGGTGTGATGGTTGTTAGATAATTTTTCTACTGTAGCAATATAATTATACATATGCTCTAGTATGTAGAGTGAAATACAAGACAGCCAAAAATAAATGTGACCAAAAACCATATTTTGAAATTGGTATAAATTACGTAATTTATTTTAAAGCCACCAACAAACACAAAACTTCTAATTTTCAAAACTACACTGGAATTTTGTTATACAATCGGGGATACACACGTCGGTTCACTAGTGGTACAATAAATTGGAGGCATATGTAGAGTAGAAGTATCATAACGCTGTAGATACTGACAATTTTCAACATTAGTAAACGATCTCAGAATGTATATCAACTTTGGCAGATTCTGGGGGTATGAAAACTTGGGCGTTTGTTAAACGTAACTGAAACGTAAAGCTTGTAACATTAAATAGTAACGATTTCCCATCAACCACGTGGATTATTGGGTTAAAAATTAACAACCGGGGAAAAGTCTGGGGATAGTGGAGGTGGCAGCTATGATTTTGTTGCGAGCAAGGAACGACGCAATGTGCTCCGCCACACGATCTGGGGCATCCTCATGGACGATGTGACCAACACTGCTAAGAACTTGCATTTGGAACTTTCCTTGCATTTGAGCCACCATAAGTTCCTTATCGAGTCTGTCCACCCCTGCAAGAAGCAACAACTTTGGTGCTCGAACAGCAAGAAACCTGCAATTAAATTAAGATTATGTTTGTCTCATCGAATACTCATATATAGGTGCTTCTATCTTTCAATTTTATAATGATGAATGATGTTTTTCACTAACTTTTTCGAGAGTCCTTCAAACCAACCACGCCAAAACGGTTCAGTCTTTTTGAGATCAATTCGCCAAACGTACTTTTCCTGTAATAAACCCAGACAACACAAGAAAATGAAATATATATATCGTTAGTTGTGACTTCATATCCCTTTAACAAGTCCACAAATTTTCCATATTGACTTACTAGAACGACTACCGGTGCCTGCATTCGGGATCCAGTGCTGCGCTGTGGGAACACTAAATCCGTAAAGCATCCTTCGTCTGATTCCTCTTCCTGAATACAGGTGATAGAAGTACCTGCTGATTTTGGGATAGGGTGGGACGACTCCTCAGACTCCTCAGGCTCATCAATCATAGTCGATTCCGGTACGTCACCGTTAAGTAACTTTAGCTGGCCAGGCATTGAAATGCGTGCAGAATCTGCGTTGCGAGTTTGGCCGCTACGAACACTGCAACAGAAACAAATGACAAATCAACTTTATATCTGAACTAAGTTACGCTTTTGGCATTTTGGTTGACAAAGATAACATACCACCACTCAATTGCTGATGTTAAAGACTGGAATTCCTTGGGTCTGTTACGCAGCACATGCTGCATACCACTGAGGGATTCTAAGGCTGACCCTTCCACCACGTCAATGACGATTAACCCTGCCAGATTTATGTTGGACTCTTCTTGTAATTTATCTGATAAGTGAATGGCGAATGCACCTCCCATTGAATGCCCGACGAGAATCAAAGATCTTTCACCAAGGTTAAGTTTCTGAACCAGCTGAAACAAATCCCTAATCAAGACAAAAATATAAAAGTGTAGTTATAAACATAAGACGCAACAATCATCAGCCATGATCATCCTTTAAATGTTGCTTACTCTGTAACTCTCTCTGTTGACAGATCCATTTCATTTTCGCAAGCTGAACGCCCATGACCTCGAAGGTCTACTGCTCCGAATTCTGCCGTAAACATAGGACTTAGCTGACTTATGACTGGGGCCCAAGTCAAACCCGAATAACCACCACCATGAAGAAAGAGGAGATAAGGTATGTTTGTAGCCTCTTCTCCAGATATTTCAGTTTCATATAAGTAAAGACGATCGATTCCATCAACAGGGATGAACCGAGCCTTTCCAAAGTAATCACTGGCGGAAACCGCTGAGTAGTCTCTGGAAATGCAAATGAAGTAAAATGAGATGAACACAATATATTTGCAACCCAAACCTCATCAAATATATCCCATATAGAATCAAAAGTTGTACTCACTTTCTAAGTAAAAATGCATCTCCTCCTCCTCCCGGACGTTTAGGCATACCACGGCTTCCTCCCAACATCGCTTTTCTTAAATCTTTAACATGTGCCATAAATACTTGTCAATTTTGTTACTACCTCCTGAAATAAATCAATAAAAATACAGATTAGTGAGAACTCAAAAAACTTTTCAATGGTGATTATTTTTAATCTTCAAATTAATGGGAAATAGTGTCTTATATGGTTATCATATACAAATGATAGCTAACTTATTGTCAGATGTCATCTATCAACTCCGTCATCCGTTGAAAACTTAATGTAAATTACTGACAACGCTAAGATTTACATTGACGACCTGAACTAATGCAAACCACTAACATTTATTGCACAGAGAACGACCACTGTCAACTGTCTTCATTCACAAAAATTGACGAATCCAAATCAAGACTATCAATACTGCTTATCTTGCCAACACTTGTTCAACATTTAGTTGTCGTCGTCAAACTCTAACTAGCGAAATTAAAAGATTGTAATTCTTTGCATATCATATGTTGTAACAAAATTGAAGCACATACTGGGCTATCTACATATTTTCAAAAGCTTAACACTTCTAAATCTTAGCACCGCTGATTTGACTTTAACCAATTCAAGCAGCAAACAGTTGAATAGTTACCATTTTGTCAACTAGACTTAATACTGCAAACAGTGAACAGATTTATACAAAACCTCAACAACCACTTGAAACTATGCACCAATTTACTGTTCAATAAGTAAAACGTTCAATACCATAGCTAACTTTCACATCAGTGCTCAGTTTCAACAACACAGGATCCAACTTGTATTATGTAACCTCGTCATTTCAAGTAACCAAATATAATGTTCTTCTAGAAAAAACTACTTTACACATTAAAATACAATCATTTTACAACTGACAAATTTGTAAATTGAATTAAGAAATGAGACTAAAAGAATAAAACGCAAAAAGCATTTCTCTTCTGTGTTTTGATGCATCAACATATTAAAGACAGAGTTTTGGAAAACCAACAACGCGCCACCAACCCATCCTAGCAACCAATATGATTGCAGCTTAAAAGTAGGCATATGATCATTTGCCCTTGAAGGAGTTTACTTCCATGACTTTATATACTTAATACATATGTATAGCTTTATCTGTAATATGAACTTGCTTAGCGTAACCATTTCAGCGTTGTGGGTGGATAAAACTCATGAAAGTAATATTTTGAACACCGTTTCTGTCTCTGTTACATTATACTAAATCCTGAGTTATCAGTATTTTTCCATCATTCTTTGGCCAATTGATTAAAATTTCTCTACATGAAATTTCATATTTTAATTTTGACGACTCGCCTGATATTCCACCCAACTCAGATGGAAAAGCGACTATAAGGGGCATGTGAGATATAGCATAATACTTGTCAACAGGTTATATAATGTTCTACATTCGGAAAAATAACAGCGTTTTTTACTAGCAATGGAGACTATGTCAACGAGCTGATTCCAAATTTCAAAATAAAGATTTAATATTCCTATCCCCTTACTTAAATCCCTTATATTGTTATATTAATGAATGATTATGATACCTACATCACCAGTAAAACTAAACCGCACTAATTAGAGTAGTCAATTTGCGTTTAAATACGACATAAAAGATTGCAACTGAACATGACTTTGATAGATTCAATTACTAGAACGTACATAAATATGACATTAGTGAGACGAAAATTAACATGTTGGACATTTGAATGAAAGAAGGTACACAATGTATGAATGGAAAGAAAAACAAATTCACAAAATGAGTGACAACCTTGAACGAATAGACTGTATGCTTTTAACAATGTGTCCGGTACGTCAGTACTACGTCCGTTTCCATAATAAGCTATTTACTTTGCCCTGATGAAAAAGTTCGTGTAGCTTTGAAACGTCGGCTTAATAAATATATGACCACTTATACCCCGTAAAAAGTTAATATAATCATGAAAGTGGTTGGAAAGAAGTTCGAAACATAAGCTATTTACTATAACGAGTAGCAACAATAAAGATGAACAGTGCTTCTGTTAGCATGTCAGGACGCTCATCATGATGTATTCAAAGAGTACACTAGCCCAATATTAACATATAGCGTTATTGAAATGCTTAATGTAAAACAAATCTTATATTCTTAACTTTAAGTCCCATTGTATTTAGAATGTCTTTAAAAGTCAAGGCTAGTTATAGTTATAACATGAAATGATTATTGATTATGCATCCGGTAAAGCATCTCTAAACGTTAATTTTTCATGATATACGTCTAAATCCGCAAACGCGTGTAGCGTAGCACTCATTTGTCGTTGGCTACCATTATATTAATTTGTTTGTTATACTGTTAACGCATTCATATACCAGGGAATTTATATGGAAAACTTTAGTTTCATTTTTAAAAGTCAGCCGAATTGTTACCAAAAACTACGCACGCATAGTCTCGTCTTCCTAGTGGTATATATATATTTACAACAAAACTAGGTGTTTTGTTTGCTTCCTACGGAAAAATCCAAAAGTATCTTCCTCACCCAAACGCTCACTACTTCGCCTTCTACACACATGATGGCTTTAGATAAAAATAAGAGCAAACGTTACTTTCTTGTTTCAGGTATGCGTCCCACGCTTAATGAAAAAGGATAGGACTCCAGTTTTACAATTGCGAAGGTTGCAGTACGGTGACGATGCAAATGACATTTGGTTCCATATTATACCATAAAAAGGTGAAAGGTAGACGTTAACAGTATATCACATACCAAATTTACACATCAATGTATAAAAAGAATTGATAGGGTTCCTAAATTCCATTGAATTTTAACTCGAATGATACACCAATAAAGATACAAAACAAAATAATATTCTACGAATCAATTCAGTATTCAATGGAACATTACATTTGCATAATTTAAATCCTATTTAGAACCAACAACCAATCCCTTAAACTAAGTTACTCAAAAAACGATTTTGAAAGACCTTACCTTCAATCCTTGGGTTAGGGAACAACTTCGTTAGATAGGATAAACTAGACCACAGGAAGGCCGGGGGTAGTGCGCGATGATGAGTACTGAATCTCTCGATAAGATTTCTGATTTCAAATCCTGCGCCACCACCCTGCTCTCCGGTAGGCTCTGTTAACTCGAATTACAAAAAGAGCATACAAACCGCAAAAAAAGATAAACACGTTAACCACGAATAAAATAAGTAACACTGTTAGAAGAACCGATAAAAACGCATTTGAAAACATCTTGAAACCCTGCTAATAATTTCTGTGAAAATTTTCTGTAAAAACAGAACTGACGAGGAGACACGGGATTATAAGGGTTCCACTTGCACAGCTGAAAGAGCCGAGTAAACAGTACTGCTAGTGTTGAAGGTTGCCGCTCAGCTGCTACTCAATGATTCTCATGAGATGCACATGCATAGCGGAAGAGTCGTCGTACGATCAGTAGTACAGGGCATCGGTAAGGATTTACAAGGGATGGAACGTGGATAGGGCTTCAGGGTATTATTAACTTTAACTGTGGAAGGTAATTAACTAAATGTTCACTTATCAGTTAAGGTATTTTAATCCCGATGCGGACCATCGACCTACATTTTCCATGATCCACATAAGTACGTACGCTGCCAAATAGTGGAAAATTATAACGATAACCAACATGATAACAAGGAAGACGGGGTTCTCCTCAGTATGCATGTTGTTTGGAAACTAGTCGAACTTATTTATGCACGATCGAATCTTTAAAGACTTTCTGCACAAACTTCAGTTTCAGTAAAAAAATGTTTACTTCTGACTTTTGCTGTTGGCGTGTGAGTATATGATCTTTTGCACTTCGACTGCTGACTGTACCGTGGGATTTAAAAGGAAAGTAGTTGGTGCCGGGGCACTCGGGCACTTAACCAATCAGTATTGACAATGTGGAGAAAGATTTCGATTTGATTTACTTTTCTGACTAGAGTAACATAATCAAACAATTCGATCATGCTAGGTCTACAAAACTTAATTATGTATCTTGCATTGCAATCTGTGATATTGTCATACACTTTTATTGTGTAGTTGAGGTATAGAAGCTTACCAACCATTGTATCATTAGTTGAAACAACTACATCAATCAAGTAGACTTTCTCTTCTTTGATGTTGACTACGAAAGCATATTTTGACCCTTTATGCTGTTTTATACAGTCTGGCGGCAGACAGTGGCAGAGTCTTTATAGCTACCATTTGTACTCTCTTTGAGTATCTACTTGTTGAAAGACTCACTTTAGAGCATTTGAAAGAATCTAGATTGAACTAACAACGAAGGTTTTCGCAAAAGCAATTCTAAAAATATCAATAATATTTGAGAGACAGAAAAAATAAGCTGTGTCCAGAATTCATCATAATATTATAACATCAAAGGTAAAAGACGGGACGATTGTTGTTTCTGGTCTAGCTAACAGTAATTGCCAGATAAACTTCACTATATGAGATTAAAGTAAAAGTAAATTGTTACGATAGCACACAATTTTCTCCTTTCCAAACTAAATTCCAAAGATTACAACATGGTTCATGATATAGTAATATTTACTCAATTTTGTGGATAAGCTCGTTCACAATCCTGTCGGTTTTAATCATGAGTTCAAAGGTCGTTACAGATACATGCTTTGTTTAGTTTGGTAACGCAGTTGGTACTTGTTATTTCTAGTGGAAAAAGTATTTCTCTTGGGTAGCTACATGTCTATAGCCCATTAAAAGCACTTTTACCGTAAATTTTTAAATCTGTTATGCTTATTGTTCACAAAATAGCAAGCATCAGAATATGCCATATATCTTTCGCATGGCATGTGTTGTGTTTGAAATCCAGGCTCAATAATATATACCACGTGGGCGATGTTATGCAAGTACAAAGATGTGACCATGTAACCATTATACCAATGGGAGATGAAAAGTGTGTTTTCGCTGGCATTTCTTGCCTTCCCGAGACTATAAATATTATTTAATGGAATCAAACGATGGGAGTTTATGCAAGCCTATCTTCATCACAAATAGAAAAATAAGGGGTTCTCCTGAAACGCAAATTTCACCTTTCAAAGATTTAATTTTCCCACACAATAGTCGCTAAAAATAGAGTAGGGAAAGCACTAAAGAATAGAATTACCATCTACAATGCGAAAGTAATAGGAAACAGGTAAGATGTATTATATTACATTGAAACTGATACCATTGGACAAAGAATCGCCAACATCCTGCATTAAAACCCACGCATTTCTAATCCTACGTATGATATTTTGATAATTTGATTAGTGGTCGTGATCAATAAAAGAGGTTTGGGAAACACGTAAAGGGCATTTGAATAATGATCAATGCTATCATGGAATCAGTTTGTTAACTCCTTACCAAACCAGTAAACTTTGATGACTTTTGACCTTCATTAGTACTACATAAACCTACTTTTCCTCGACCATACGTAGCAAGAAGTGTATAGAAAATTGATTGCTGCAAAATGGGGCAAACTGATTGGTACCTTACTTTCCCGTTTCCTCACCTCATAAAGTCGAAATATTATAATATTTCAAACTTAGCATACGCCTCGGTAAACACTCAGCTCGTTATTTTTCATGAAAGCGACGTAGGTTGTCTTTTTTTCTCATTTTAAATAATTATATTATTTGCATTTCACTATAAAACATTTTATAGGCATGTGTTTTTCACCGAACAGTCAGCATAATATGATCTGATGGACGTCATTGCTAGTTTCGAGAAGGACATTACGAAAGCAGCTTCAAAAGAAGATGCTGTGATATTGGATATGATACATCTCAGTCCTTCCTGTGTCCCACGGAACATTTAATAAGATACTGGCTTGGTGTGTAGTCCTTGAAAGCAATATTTTCCGATAGGATTACAAATTTATAATATTTTCCTCATCCGCAGGATGTTATTCTTTTACAGTCAGTCCTACCAAACTTCATTTTGATTAAGTAATAATATCTTGCTGACAAGCTCCAATTTTTGTTTGCCTGCAAAAATGTCGTTATTTTACGCAGCGCTGAATTAAAAAATGATTATTATCCCATTCCAACCATGCTTTGTCACATCTCCACCACACACATTTTATTACATTTGAGAATCTGCAACGGCCGAGAAAATCAATTTTTGCTGCATGTTGCACTTTTCGGTGCAGTCCATTCCATGAGTTTTATTTAGCATGCATCTAGCTCCAGCCCAACGAGACAACAGTACTTCCAGCAGGCAGCCTGTCTAGCACGTCCGTTGATCTTGATCCCTTCGGAAATTGGGAGACCGAGTCCTTCCCTGCTTTCTCTCAGATCATCAGTCGTGCATCTTCCTTTATAATCAGATCATATCATACAACCTTACTCGTC
Source organism: Orchesella cincta (assembly GCA_001718145.1). Taxonomy (NCBI): domain Eukaryota; kingdom Metazoa; phylum Arthropoda; class Collembola; order Entomobryomorpha; family Orchesellidae; genus Orchesella; species Orchesella cincta. The sequence continues at coordinate 26,287 of LJIJ01000719.1, read as the reverse complement.
CCATAGCAAAGCAAAGCATAGTACGAAGGCTGTTGACGTGGTCTACACAAAGCAATTAGCGACAATGAATGAACATTTTGGGATCCTGGAAGCTGAAAGCCGCACTATGGAAAGCATATGTTGGCATATCTCTCATTCCTTGAAGGAGAACCTCACAACCAACATCAGTTGAGCGAGATTTCCTTATGAAATACCTACGACAGAGACTAGTAGTGCATTGGGCTGACAACAGGACAGTTACAGCACAAACTCCAACTGATTCTATTTTCCTGTGGAAGCTTCAGCGTTTAAGGTAGGTACGGAGAAACACTGTTTCTATGCCAAGCTGCTTGGTTTTGGTATATTGTGCCTTCTCCAAGCCGTCTTACAAAACTCTTTTTACAATAGCATACATACAACAATAGTATAAGCATGGTATACATAAGTATGTCCTATAGTCGTAAGCATGTACACTATGCCGACTAGGAAGGGAAGACAAAGACTTCGTCCGAGTTCGTAGTCATGTACCTTCTGTACTTGAGTACCTTTACGACTCGGCATATGATCGGGAAGGCCAGAGGGTGTTTCGTACAATGCTCGTCCTCATCTCGTGTGAAATTCCATGTAAAACACTCCGTTTTGTTAGTTCGGGTCCATGCTTTTCAATCCTTTCGTCTGATCCTTCGTGTATGGTAGCTAGGCTGTGAAGTAGTGCGTTGGTTATGGTTATGTTATATGTATGTGAGCTCCTCCACTTCTTTTCTTGTACACAAGGAATATATGACTACGCCAATGCTGCGCTGGTTCATGAGCAAAAGCGAGAAGAAAAGGCTTTGCTGATTTTTACGAATTCTTCCTACCAGCAGCAGCTCCTCATTCTGTTTACGTCGTCGGGGTTTTTTTTCGCTGATATGCATTCGGTCGGCTATGCTCATGATCTGAGATACGTATTGGTTGTTCATTTTGTATTGTTCGTAGCCGACACCATTCTTCCACTTGCCATTGCAATGCTCCTACACTCACCGATCCCGATGATATTGGTTCTTGTTGCTGCCCGTGTGAATTCGTCTTTTCAGCTTCATGCTTCTATTTTCTCTAGCCCTGTATTTGCCATCCTTGTCTTGAGCAGAAAGAATGAGAGAGCTGGCTTGAAAGTTTTTTGGAAAGTCGCCGTTTCGCTCTCCTCTTTCTTTCCACATAGTTCCAATGAACTTCATTTCCAACTTATTTGCTCCTGCTTCTCCGGCAAATACGGAGGAATCGCACAAAATCATAAAGCATCACTAGTGATGGTGGTGGTCCTTCATCTCCATCATCATCATCCGCAGCTCCTTCTTCTTCATCTCTGCCATTGTCATCCCACACTTCACCATTCAAATCCAATATAATTCATTTATTCCCCATTTACACCGAATTTTTCCGGTATTTTCATTTTCATCATTTGACAATGAAGACCAGTTAAAATAGTCACTCATCATCTCCATGTTTCAGTGTGACAGCAGCAGCAGCATATTACTCAACGCTTACTTTTTCTAACCAATTAACAAACCACAGCAGCAGCCTGCGAGCTTGTAAACAAAAATAAAAAGACTAAGAAAGCAAGCATAAGCATTACTGAACTCTGACTGAAACTCTTTGGTCGTATCATCATTTTCTACACTTCAACTCATCCTCACATCGCCTCCAATCTAATCCAACCTTCAGAGCAACCAGAAGCTCAGTTAAAAAGCAAAATCAAAAGAAAACCAGCGATAACCAGCAGCAGCAACCGAGCAAATAATATTAAAAAAGCTATATATTGCATTGCCATTGCACTCAGCTCCCATCATCACATCACTCCCTGAGTTGGTTGTGCTTGTTGTTTTTACGGCAAGAAAAAGCAACACAGCAGCCAACAATGAACTTGTATATCATAACATAATACAAAGAGGAGAGAAGAGGACAACAACGGTACCGTACTCCTCAGTCAGCTCAGCTCAGCAGCAGCAGCGTTGCATTGCACACAATGCATAGGAAGCCGACCAAAGCAAAGCCAAGCACCACATTATATATAGGAGCAAAGCAAGGAGGAATACGAATATACAATATTGTGCATTTTGGCTTTCTTCATTTCATCATCATCGCCACCATGATTCCGTTCCACAAATCACATTAAGACGAGAAAAAAGCACTGTGAAGAAATAACTTGAAAAAGAAACTTGAGTAAGTGATGGTGCTGATGATGATCATCATCATGAAGTAAAACAACAAGAGCAGAGCAAACCCAACCACATCATCACATCACTAACTCACACTTCACACACTCCTTTAGCAAAGGAGATACGAATCCGCTCCTCAACTCCTGTGTGCAGTGCATTGCATATAATACTTCACAATTTATACGAACATTCGTGTTTTACATAGCACAGGTAATACATAATATACAATACTCCTACTACTATCATGAACATTGAAGCTGAGCGAGTTTGATTCTGATGTAGCAAAGCAATGCAATGCCAGTGCTCCCAGAGTCAGTAGTCAGTCAGAGTAAGAAACATTTTTAAACGAGAGGAAGCAAATGAAGGAAGTATCACACAATCAGTCTTACTCATAGTCAGATGATTTAACATGATTTAGCGAGAAGGACATCAGCAAAGTCTGTAAACTACTAAACCTCTCGCTGGCACTAAGTAGTTAGTTTGTTATCAATAATAATAATATTGGGTAGGTATGGAATAGATAGGCTAAGTTGGTGACTTTACTCAGATTGCAACTAATTAACATGTAGTTTTGTGGAAGAACTATCATTCTTTCTTGGCGTCAACCCTGCTCCAAGTTCATTCATCATTACCATTGTTATCACACTTTGAAGAAGAGTCTCAATCAACATGATGAATGGTTACTGTAGTTGTGAATGGTAAAAGTTTTTTGGTCCACACAAAAAAAGTTTCCAAGAGGAATATACTTTGTAGTTAGTAGCGTGACCAGGTCTTCTTAAAAAGAAGTTCCATTGTGCATCTTTGTACCGAACCAAACCAATCAAATCTAGAAAGGTAGATTTGGCTATGATCAGCATAATCAAGGGTAAATACCTAGATTAGTTGAGGTATTCTGTATCCTTATTGTATTGTACGGAAAGGAAGAAAAAGCGCAACCAAGCTGGAACATTATCCCCATACAAAGAAACCTCTTGGCTTGTCCAGCTACATGTAGTGTGGCCACTCATTAGTTTTTGAGCTCGAGTGTTTATCACCTTGTCAAAATCAATTTGACCGACAACCCACCAAAGAAGTAATCAAGGAGAGGAATCCCAAGAGGTTTAACCTCAACTCCTTTCATGTGAGTATCCTGTAACTTACTTAAGTATAATTATTATTATTTATTTCTACACTTCCTGTAACACCATTTTCGGTTGAACAAAAGGGGTGGTGGTGCAGTGCATTGTAGTGTGCCGGAGCCTGACCCTGATTTTGATGGTATCAGGCGGGTAGAGTTTCCAATATATTACACTGAGCTACTTTAGTGTATTGACTACAGTGAAACGATGCAGAGTGGTTGGTTGGGATTTATAAATGAAAGGTGGCTTACTTGGTTTAAATGAGGTGATGAAGGATAGATAATGAGGTTAATACACCACTGTTTAGGTAACTGAATGTATCAGGTCCAAGGTACTAGTGGAATTAGAAAATTTTATAAGTGAAAAAAATGGAAAGGTATACAGACGCAAATAACCCTGGAAGTGGTGTAGGTACAGTTTTGCCATTCATCTGTAGGAATACCTGTTAATGGAATTGTGTTATTCCTACTCAAGTTTTAACTAAATTTTAATATATGACATTATATATGTAGTGAGTACAAAGCCATCTAAGTAGCTTGATGCATTGTAAAATTTAGTGGTTGTAAGACGTACCTAATTTTTAAGTTATCCTAGATTTTGTCTGCGATTGCAGTCAGTTGTAAGTGAGAGGCTTAGAAGGAGACTCGAAATTTTTTAGTCTTAGCTTTGTTTTTAGTTTTTAGTGCCCTTTTTTGGACAATTTGAAAGTTGTTTAGAATATTTAGTAGATTTAAGTTGTTTTGGTTTCTTTTTAACCTTATATATCTTCTAAAGTCATTTTAGCTATCTTTAATAATAGCTAATCTAATATCTTCGTAATTTATAGGTAGGTCGGTAAGAGTGTTTTACAACACCCCAAGGTTGAATTAAACAGGTCGGTCATGTTTATAGTTGAGCAGAAGTACTGATGCATTAACTATAATTTTTTTTACAACAGATTACCTTTTTTGGTCATCCGGTGAACGTCGCAAGACGTTATAATCTGTCAGAATTGGGAAATCAGGGGATAAACGGCACAGGAAGGAGAGGGTGGTGGTCGAGGAGACCATCCCCGAGCGAGAGTTCCCTGATGGACGACTACAGAAAATGATCGGGAAGCCATGGTCCTGCTGGAACCTTCCCGAGCAGCCGACTGAACTTGGTCAGAGATTTTATTCCTTTCTAGTTATGCTAATTCTAAGTTTAACATTTATCTAACAAATGGCTAGTTAGCTTGAAATTTGCATAGGGCCCGCTATATATATAATTATATACATAGATATAAACTATATCAATTATGTTAATTTTTGCAGATCTTCGCAAATTACGGGAAGCTTTTCAGCAACCTGACCACCATCGAGGGCAACTCCAGTCTACACCACTTTCCACAAGTCGTAAGTACTAAACTGGTATTTTGGCAGAGAATATTTCAAGGGCGAATACCTACATACATGATCATTTGCATTTATCCCATAGTTTTGCCATTATTCGGTCAGCACCCAGACACAGATTTTCTGTCAATAACAAAATGCCCTGCCTGTGGGTGGTTGCTAAAAATGCAACATGCGAACAAGCATTTTCTAAGTAAGATTTTGATTAAAAATTTGCTTGGTTGGAGTTAATGATTAGAGCAAGTACTGTTCTAAACACAAGTATGGTATATGCTACTAGGGGATAGTCGTGGAGCTATCGTCTGCAAAGACTCCGATTTAGCAATTTATGGGAGCAAAGTACTGGGCAAAGCCCTTCATCCAGTAGGTGAAATAAAGGATAGCTACAGCAAGAAGATAACGTTGAGAATAGTACAACCAGCCCACGGCTCAGCGAAATCCACACAAGCGAAGCTGATCCATACATGACCCACTCGTCACTACAATATCGGTCCAGGTCTCATGCCCACCCACCGCCACCTCCAGCATACATCTCAAAGAGCAGAACTGGGGGCAGCACGTCATCAAGTAGTCACCTAAGTCACTCCTCCAACCATACAACATCGGCTAAAGGGAAGTCATCATCAAAGTCAACCACGCAGACTTCAAACTCATCATGGTCATCATTGAGGTCGTCTTCGTCATCCTCGTCAGCGTCAAAATCATCAAGCTCCCACAAGCCCACTCACAACGTAAACTCCGGCTCCTACACTCTTTCCATCCCATCAGAAGACATGGGTGGGAGTGAGTCGGTGGAGGACCTGCTGATGTCAAGTGTCACCCAAAACTATGGAAGCTCGAAGCACACTGTCCATATTATTGCAACCAGTAACTCCAAAGGGAAGGCTGCTGCGGATCCCTATTATGATCACGTCAACAAAAATTATTCCGATGTTCCAGAAAAGCGTATTAAGTTAGATAGCTCGCATTCCCGGAGTAGTGATCATCATCACCACCACCATCATCATCATCACCATCACCACAAAAGTAGTTCCAGTGATGATCGATCGGACTCCTACAGCAAGTCCAAGTCTAAACATTCTAGCAGCAGTGCACTGATCAACGGGACTGTGTCCAACCATGGCGCCACTGATTCCAAGAAAAGTAAGTCGTCATCGTCGTCGTCATCTCACTCAAAAAACGAAACTAGCAGCAGCTCTAACAAACATCATCTTCGAAGCTCAGCACCAACCGCGGTTTCTGCGACGAAGCCCCATGTTTCAGTTCCCAGTCTCTCATCTGGTCACTCTCGGAGTCACGCTGTGGGAGCATGGTAGCAGCCACAACAGATAAAGAAAAGGATAAGGACAGGGAAAAGGCTAGTTCACCAAAGAAGAAAAAAAGGAAACGAGAAAAGGACGAGCCGAGGAAGATTATCCCGTTGAAGGATCGGGATTTCAATCCAGACAAACACTGTGGAGTCTGCACAACTGGCAGCAATATGCCATGCAAGCGATCTTTGACATGCAAGACACACTCAGTTGCGCTACGCCGAGCGGTGGGGCGGCCGAAGCCAGTCTTTTGATGCGCTGTTGGCTGCTCACAAGCTCGCAAAAACAGAGGAAAAGAACTTGACAACTACGCCCACGCCTCCTATTACAACCGTGAAGAAAGTCGTGGAAGAGGTAGGAGGGGGTTCAATTAAAAAAGTCATAATTATATTTATTGCCCGTGGCTAATGACACATTTGCTTTGTTGTTTAGGTCATTCCTCCAAAACCGAAGAAGAAGAAGCCTAGTGGATCACATTCTAATACTGGGACTTCCCCAAACGATTTGTCGACCCTGGGAGTGGTATCCGAGCCGCACTACGCTCGTTCCGTCTCACCAGATATAGAAGTCATCGCCGTACGAACTAAGCCGGTAGTTCCAGCTCCTGAGCTTGAGCTGGGTAATTTCAAAAACAAAAAACTCATTTATTTCCTTGTCGCTTTGATGTCATTAGCAAACCCCAACATAATTTTATTGTTCATTTGTTCACAGTTCGTTGGGTTCCGAAGAAATACAAGACATGTCCTCTGGTCTATCCGTATGAGCCAGAGAATCAGGCTAAATTTGAAGAGGTTTGGTATGATCCTCAGATGTTGGAACAGAAGACGGCAGAGGAGAAAAGGAAATTTAAGTTCCTACTGTGTCACTATAAAAATCCTCATTTTTTGAGGTGTGAAGTACCAAAACCGATAGTAAAAAACGTGCGAGAGAAAAGAAATGTTGTAAGGGAGACATAGAATTCATCCATTTATCGGTGATAACATGTATTTTTCTACATATCATTTAACAAAACCTTTCGTTTAGTTTTCCAACTGGAACCCTCATGAAAAGCCACTAGGTGGCTACCAACACAACGTCAGTTGGACTCCCGGGGAACGTCAACGACAAATCTCAGTGTCAGAGTCGGAAGAGGAGCTACAATTAATAGGTCATTATAAGAAAAAGTGAACATGTATTAACGATTATTCCACACTTTACAGATCTTACTTAGACTTTAAGAATTCAGATAGAATGTCTCAAATTTGAAATTGAATAAACTACACTAGTTCATTCTGAGTGCGTCGTCGCAAAAAAAACAACTTCCTTTTATGGCCGGACACTAATAATTTTTTTATGTTCATATTCATATTCATAAATCTCATCTCAGTAACGCATCACTGCATAACTATTCAATCATAACACTATAAAAATTCATTTATGCAAAACCAAACCATCCATTTCGTTCCAGTTGATAATTTCAGCCTCTGCTTCCATATCAGCATGATCCTCTGTTTTTTAATTAGTTTCCTTTTATGCAAATTAAATATGAAATGCGGAACTGTTCAAAGAGTAAAGCAGCGAACCAAAAAAAAGTTTTACGAAGCAACTCAGAGTTTCGGTAAATATCAGTGATTTTTATTATTCGAGTTGTTTAATATCAGTCACTGCTTACTATTATAAGCATTTCAGTCACAACGAAGTAAGTGGAAGTACAACGAGAAGACATCAATAACAGAATAGTTACATGAATACATTTACTCTCATAATATACTGTTAGGCATTCTACAACTATGCAAATTGTAAAATCGTACTCAATTTTTGTTTTTGTTTTCACACGTTTAAAAAAATGGCATAAACAACAACTCCTTGTACGGTAGTAGTTTTAAAAACCTTACTAAAATAGTAATCGTTGGGACGGCGCAAATGCAGAGCTGCATTGTAGATCGTGTACATACGTGATTTTATGAAATGATTGTCAATAGTTAAACCATTCATGATGAGGAACTTTTTACAGTTGACATATTACTACCTAGTTATGATACAGATAGGCCCTGTGACGACAGATAGTTGGCCCATTTTAAGTCAGTGTTTGTTACTAAAAGATTTACGAAGTGGATTACTCAACTATCAAAATATATTTTAGTAGCTACATGTTAAGACTGGGGAAACCTACGATTAGTGGAGTTTAAAAGCAGAATAGGCGTTTTTATATTTTATCAACATAAAATATCGTGAATATAAACAGCTTATATAACACATTGGACATAATATGTACAAAATCAATTTTAAAAAAAAGACGACGATTGTTTCCAATAATACTTAATGCTATAACATTAATTATAAATACTGATGTTTTGATGTGGATGGTCCAGCGATTGAAACTGAAGATGGTGCTATAGAAGAATTTGTCCCTTCGCTAAGGTTTCCTAAAATGTTCAAAAAAAGAACATTGGTCAACAATATTGTAGGATTTTTAGTAAACTGTTTGTTTGTATTTGTAAATTTCCATACCTCGTTCCATGGAGCGCTCCCTTCTTGAGTAATTATTGCGTTTTGAGCCAGGTCTGTCTTTATTCTCTGCCCAGTTTGCAAATCTCGATCTAACATTCGCTGCTTTTGCTTGAAACATGCCTAAGGCTCGAATAATTGCTTTTGGAGAGGACGGAGGAGCATTCCCATTGCTGAGTGGTATAGAGTTGGTACTTGTGAGTCTGGCAAACTCTTGATCTTTGGATTGCTGATGATTGTCTCTGAGTTCCATATCATATGACTTATCACGTGTTGCAACAAATGAGCTGGACATTTTTACTCCACCATTCCCCATCGGATGGGAATTTTCAGGGACACCATTAGTTTCCTTTCCACTCCATCCCTGCTTAACAGGATGAAATGGGGTTGGGGCAATGCTCACATTGGCATAGTCATTTTGATCTCTACGTAGAGTACCAGATCGCTTACTTCTAGGTGGGGGTATTGGAGTGGAATCACTAGTATTATTGGCAAGACGATTACTTTGCAAGGAAGCATCTGAATGCTGCTCCACTGGGTTGCCACCAACTTTGGTCTTTGTTGCCCCAGAGCTTCTGCAAGTTCTTAGGGAAACGTACTCATTTAGTCTATGATTAGATGGTGCGCCGGAACGATCAGGATTTTGATATGATTCGTCAAATAGCTGAATTTCCATTCTATGTTTAGCAGCCTCTGAAGAAGATGAAGGGGGTGAGAGGGAGCTCTCTTTCTCACCACCACGGTTTGAGGACAAGTACATTTCTTCGGCATGTAACTGATCTGTGATAGACTCAAACGAAGAGGGTTTCCTGAATGTAAAGCATGATAGCCCTTGTTGATATTGCGGTCTTGAAGGAGCTCGCAACGATCTGTGGTGCTTTAAACCCGTTGGTTGTGGGACTGCGGAAGGAAGTTTGGTACCTGAGAATGACTGCGACATTATTTCGCCATTAGACCTTCGTAATGGAATATGGGAAACTTCATGCTCTTTGCTATTGCTTCGCTGTTTGCTCTCTTCACATTTCCCTGGAGCCCTGAGCTCTTCCAGGAGAACTTTTATTTCTGCCATGCGGTCTTGAACCTGAGGATCCATTTTGGTTTGCTGCAATCTACCCATTCCCGGTCTTTCTTCCCCAACTAAAGTAAAATGCAACATAATTATAGTAACGCCTTTTAAACTTAAAGAGAAAAGACTATGATAGTTTGAAAAGAGGGCAGCACATACCTAAAAAGGGATTTGTGTTGGAACTATGCCCAGTTCCAGGCTTACTGATTGGCCCTTTAAGTAGTGCACCAGTGGAGGTCGGCCCCATCGTGAAAGGATTCGTGGACACAGCTGCATTTGGATCTGGCCAAATGGGCTCATAATCCCGATGAGGTCTTCCTGACGAAGGGGCGGCATAGGAAATTGCTGTGTTTGATGCCGGGGTGTGCTGGTGCATTGGCATGGACGACGACTTGACGAAATACGGAACCGAGCTTGTAGTTGTTATATATATGTTTTCTGGCTTATCATTTTCCACCGGGATGGAAGTAGTAATGGGTGCCTGATCTTCTTTCCAAACCGCTTGACGAAAACTATTTCTCCGTTCCCGAACCCCTACCGCAATGCGAACCGAGCTAATTTTTTGAGGGCCTGTAATATTTGAAGGTACTTGAGACTGGGACGTTGGTATATGCGTTCTATACGAATCCAGCCTCTCATCAGACTCCGAAGGGGTACTGGAAAGAGAGCCCTTCAATATGGACTTGGATTGTCCTCTTGATGAAGAGTAACTTCCGCCTGCGTTCAATGACAGGGGTGAGTATAGCACATCAATTGACTGCGTGGGAGTTCCTGGCAAGGAGTTTCTTGGCGTTCCCGGGTTGCTTGAACTTTCTGAAGAATTTCCCATGTTTGCAACCCCACCACTGTTCTTGAGGACTGGCACATTTTCACCAAAGTGGAACTGCGTTAGAGGTGAGCTCACCTTCTCCGGGTATGCTTTGGGCATTGTAGGCGACTGAGATTTGTCTTTGTAATTTTGGCTCTCCCCACCCGGTGTGTAGTTTGCATAAGGATTTGTTTTTGGAACTCTTTTTCTCGCTTCCAAAAATGACGAGTGGGAAGTTAGCGTGAGGGATCTGGGCTGTTCCTTAGTTTTCACCTCAGAACTAGCATATGATGTAACTGGGAGGGGTTTGATTTTTGACGAAAAAACTTTTGTCAATGGCAGTGATTGTTTGCGAATTAATTTGATACCATCAGGCTCATCAAAAGACATCTGGTTAGCTTGCCTCCTATCCTCCAAATGTCGAACATTGTCAAAACTGTCCTCCATTCCAATTTGGGATAAATTTTCGTCCGAGAATATTCTAACGGGCACTTGAGTCTTGGTGGGCTGCCAAACATGGCTTTGGCTCCGAGTTAGCATTGTGCCCCCAGCGACAGAGCTCAAGTTCTTTGGATTGACGGTTCCATATTTTCTTATTTTTCCATTCATTTTTGAATGAACAACTTTCTCCGTGTCCTTCATATCATCAGTAATCCCAATTTTGATACGAGTTGTTCCGTAAACTGGTTTAGCAGGGGTATTTACTTTCTCCACCAGATGAGACTTGGATGGGACTTCTGGCTTTGATGAGGAAGATCCTAGTCTAGCATCTTGGCTTCTGCTGCGACTAACGACGTCATGTTTTACCTCCACAGAGTTCCTCCTCGAGCCATGAGTCGTTGTTGCTTTGAGAGACTCAGGTTTCACTGATTTAGACACTGGTTTTTGTAACTTTGGGATTTCAACTTGCTTCACGCAAACTTTAATAGCATGACTTTCCAAGTGAGAGGATAATGAGGATTGCGAAGTGGAGGAAGAGGTGCTAGATCGCACTAGTTTTGAACTATCAGGAACTGGAACGTCTGAGACTATATTGCTGTTTGAAATTAAATGCACTTGATCTCCAACACCACCACTACCATCCACCGGACGAACTATTTTAAGAGACTTGCTTCGCTTAACTGACAAATTTGGTTTTGATAACAGTGCTGGTTTGGATTTTATCTTTTCCACGGGAGATTTTTCATGAAACTCCTGTTTCGGTGAGGTTGGTTTGCTCGTTGAGCCAGAAGCTGCTCCGTTTTTGGAGCGTGAAGGAGACTGTTTGCTTCCTCGGAATGAGGACGCAAAGTTGGTGTAAAAACGTGAGGACGATGAAACATCGGATTTTGCTCGACTTAAGGTAGGAATTGATTTCTTTTCCTTGTCATCCTTTGATTTTTCAAAAAACGCTTTTAATTTCACAATACTTGGATTCCGAAGCAAGGATGACTTTGGTGAAGCTCCGTGCTTCCCACCTACCGCACTCCCACGCCTACTGCCCACCTTTTCCTCTAGACTTTCTTTGCTTGGAGCGTCCATGTTCTCGCCCCCAGATATTTCGCACTGAGAATCGGAGGATGGAGATGGAGTGCACGCAACTTTACTCACTCCACTACTACTACTACCACTACTACTAACAACTTTCAGTTTTTCTTGTTCCAAATGCCGTTGATGGTTTTCAGCCTCTTTTTCGTGTTTTAAAATTGCTATAGAAGATGATGTGTCGGATTGTGAGATGGATGTTGGTATAGGTGGAGGAAGAGCTTTCGGAACTTTTTTGCACAAACTACTTTCCTCATCCGTGGACTTTGCAGTGACAAAGTGGACGGTCTCATAAACCGGCTCTTCCAGCTCAGCCCTGATTTCAAGGGGGAGTCCGTTAATGTCAACGTTGGCGTATGGGTGAGAGTCAATGATTTTTAGCTGCTCCTCAAACAACTCTCGAACTGCTCGATGAACAAGTATATACTGGTCCTTCGTTTGCACCATAGCGATTCTTTGACGTCTCATGTCTCGTACCAAATTAAATAGACTGAAGTCCGGTGATAATTTCTGCAATCAAATGTAATAAGTATTATCATATGCTAATTTAGTTAGAGTAAAAATAAACGAAAAAAACATACCCCTAGTCTCAGCAGACCCCAAACGTAATCTATTGCACATATTGTTCCAGTTCTGCCACAACCAGCGGAGCAGTGTACCAACACCGGTAAGGTTTCAGAGGTCTGACAATCACGGATTAATCTCACCATGTCCAACAACGGGCGAACTTTAAGTGGAACACCATGGTCGGGCCAAGCAGAGTAATGAAATTGACATACACTTCTCTCCTCTACAAACATAAAACATGTATTAGGTCAATATCCGTAGATTTTTTAATTGCTCCAATGAGAAACTTTTAAGTTTGCTCTTACCAGGCTCTCCTTTGGAATTTGGGTACCTAATTTTCATTGTGCGTACTAAAAAGTCTGGACATACTTGCCGACTCTTTTTGAGCCAAACGGTGACTTGTCCAAACTCTCTTTCCACCCCTTCATCTTCCACCCAGTAGTTTTCACATTTATGCTGAAATGAGAGAGACAATTGAAGTTAATTTTAGTCGTTCTTTCTGCTTTTGAAAAACGTTTGTCCAGCAATTTTATGATATTCATTTACCTTTCCAGATTCTTGTTCATTACATGCCATAACAATAACTTGAACCTCACACTCCACCACCATGCGCCAAAAGTCATTAACCGTGTGAGGGAGAGGTCCTTGACATGCAATATAAGCGGAGGACCCACTGGCACCTTTGATGAAGTTTGCGTTAATGTAATCACTTCCAGGAATGTCGCCATAGTCGCCGAGTATCACACGCGTGTAGTCAACTTCACAAGAAAGAAAATAGCTTCGTTATCGCTTGATATTCCATACATAAGAGTATTACCCTAGATTAAACTGTATTAGCAACACTTACAGGGTAAAATATCCTTATAGCGGTTTTTCTTCCGGTTTACACCTTTCTCTCCCTCTTTACATAAATAACTTGGATCTGTTTTCAGATTTTCACTAAATTGCTTTAGCTCCTAAAAAGCAAAAATTCATTTGAGTGTTTATTGAACTCAACTCAAATGTATTGCACTATGAAATAATTTTGACATTGATAATTACCTGGAATTCTTGATCATATGAGTCTAGCCCCTCCTTATACCGTGTTTCAAAACTGTCGATCAAATTGAGAATATTTCTGAGGATTGTCCGGAGTGGGACGACTCCCTGACCAGTTGCGTCTCCTTTCATGACCGGTCATGACCCAGAAACAGTTTCTTGTGGTTGCTAACTTTTTCGGCTAACGTATGAACAAGCAGCTCAACATTTGGATGATATCGAATGTCCTTGTTTCACGATCTACAAAATACAACGTTATAAAGAAGGTCATATTAATTTGGCAACAAAACTGAATGTATTACAATTAGTTCAGAGCCTCAAATCATACCATTTTGTTATCAATTTCTTATCATTCAACAAAATAGGATGTGTAATTGTGTAACCATTATCAGGATTTTTCATAATGTGAAAGGTATACAGCAGATTTTCGTTTGACTACTGATAAGTCATTCATACTTGGCTTGTTGATTGATTCCTAAACTTTGGTTTTGGATTTAATTTGATAAGCATTCATATTTACAGTGGAGTTTATATCTTTACTCCTTCCGTGAGTCATGCAAATAATGAAAACGAAGGTATGTTTCATAGAAACAAGCAAAACTTGTTACTTAAGCGATTACATAATATGTCACATTTCATTCTTAAATTTATATATAATGCAAGCTGAGACTTTGATTTTCTTCATACTCTTTTTGATAACACTTGATGATAAATGCGTCGTAGGGCTCTAATTATACGTGTTTTGAGTTTAATCTTGAAGTATACGGAAAAAGAATCACGAGTTCTGAGTTAGTAAAGTGGGATGTGCTCCAAAATTGAAAGTTAAATGAGTTTTAAGTTCTAAATAACCAAACTGTCTCGAAACAACATTTCATGGAAAAAAACACAAAAAGGTAGAATTAGGGCAAAGTTCATGATGAGACGAATGAATCATCTGAAGAAAATGTCTTTTGCTTCATTAAGCCAAGCTTAAGGTTTGAATGAAGAACGAATAAGCTATTAGACACATGCGGTATGCAGTATATTTTTGGAGAAAAGCATCGTGTTGCAAGCAAAGTCAAAAACATATGCAAATATCTATCAAGATTCAATGAACAGAAATGATAATGATAAGTGACGTTTCAAGTACTGTAAATGGAATTTCCAGTTACTCAGAATTGAAGAAAATCCAAACCATGTAATGCTAGGTTGGTAAACAAGTTGGTCTAAACGACATTACGAAATATTTGCAGTTCAGTTGCAGCTGAACATAAAATGCTGAAATTGAAATGAAGCGGAAACGCATGCATTGCACATGTTTATAATCTCACATAGAGACGCGATATCATGCTTTGTCACGTATGAGTCATTATTAAAAAAGAAACTTGCATACACATCAAGTTTGGGCTGTGCATCCATAACTGCTGGCATGTGATCTTGTGAATGATGTTCTTCATTCATTACTCTAAGTGATTCACGATGATGACGTAGGAAGTATATTACTTGTTAGCCCTTATTTGCAGAGAGAGACTCATAATTCGTTAGCGTTAGCTAATCTTTTAAAATTAAGGAAGAGAAAATACACCTATTTCTTGCATGAAAATGCTTCACTACATGCAATGCCTTATTGCCAAGTGCCATATTTGAATCTTGAAAATATTCATAGCTTCATGTTTATTGTCTATAAAATTTCTGCGGTATGAAATCGGAAGCCTTGTGGGATCTAAAGCTGGGTAAAGACTTTCCTGTATTTTGATAGTCTTTTAGGTAGCTAGCTTGTTAAATTTCTCCATTCTAATTCAAAGCTACAAATCCACATGCTTGCTGGCATAATACAAATGCGAGTGTATTCACATTAAAGACTAGAGCCTACCTACATGATATAGCAAGCAACGACGATAATTTTGTTCATTTTACAACGATAAAAATGTTTTCATAGCTTAAACCTCATCTCATCTCACCTCTAAGTCTAATTCCACACCTAGTTTGCTTTTCAAGGTCAAACAAGGCTACTATTACATACACACAAACTACTCCTGGAGCAGATTACATAGACGCACACGCTACATCCATCCATACCCATTTTATCCAGAGGATTCAGTTCTCTTAACTAAAAAACAACTCAAAGGGAAGGGTACGTACCTTTACAACCACCATAAATGAAGGAGAGAAGAGACTCCGCACGAGTTCAGCACGTATCGTTGATCGTATATTTCTTAAGTATGCGTACTTTTTTTTTCAAAAACTAACATTCAAAGAGCAACTAGAACTAGCACTGTACTTTACCATGTGCACCATCATTTACTTCCAGTCGGTTCAGCAACTGGTGTACATACCCCTTTTGTTCAACCAAAGCATCACACAATGCATACATACATATATATGCTATGAACACAATGGGATGCAAGATTGAAAGAACCTTTTCAAATAGACAGTTGATCGTCTGGAAAGCTGGAATGGAATGTATTCATGGAAGGAGCAGGGCTCAGCTCATGGAATTCTCTGTTCTTTCTTCTGCCTTCTATTTTGGCGAAGAACGGACGCGAGAAGAATGGAATGTTTCGTGTGTCACACTCCTCACTACACGGGATTAGCTAGTAGCCCCGTATCCCAAAAAACTCAACAGGTAGTTGAGTGTTGTTGATAGTAGTTCCTATGAATTTTGTCAACACTGCTCCCCAATTTCTGCCAACTCCAAGTCCATGCACTTTTCGGTATTATTTATGTGCTGCGCTGGAAATGAACTTGAAGAGTATGATGTTATAGTTGTAGCTGCCCTGTCAGTGCTGCGATGAATGAGAGGCAACAGCGTAGTAACTCATTTGAGAGCATTTTCTTTGGCAAACCAACCACAATGAAAAAATAACATAGTAAATATATTAGGAGGTGGATGGATGAGAAAAAATGTGATGAGATGGGATGACGGAAACATTCAAGAATGAATCACCGTTTTGAGTAAGTAAGCATTCATAAAGTGCACACTGCTCATATACTCATGTGTGTATGCTTAACAAACAGCAGTTCATGTAATAATTTTTTAGGTGAGTATCCTTATGCATGTACTCAGCACCAAATGGCAGTGCAACGAAAGTGTTTCTGTTTTGCCACAACTTGTAATCTGCATGCGGCGAAGTAAAAATGTGTATCAAAATTTCTGCGACGAGATACTCTTGCTTGGAATGATTATATTTGGTTTATCTTGTTTTAATCACCTCCTTGGACTCCATGATTTGATCCAACTAATCATCTCATTCACAAAAGTTGGCGGCTTGTAGAAATGCACAAAGTTTCACTAAACTCAACGATTTTTGTGTGATGAAAGTATTTTATTTACATTCATCATCACGCCGCACCATTAACCATTGCAGTGCGATAGGAGAAATGACAATCCCTTGGGTTGTAGTCCGTCCTGGTTTGTATATTGACTTGGAACGTTCTGCTGGCTGGAATACCCATTAAGTTTTTTTGTGTCGGTGTTGGTTGCTTCTGGTATTGAAAAGTGATAGGAAACTATGTAATTATCCGATCTTCTCCTGTTGATAATGGTGGAGAGACTGAGCTGAATTCTAAACTGTCGATTCTTCTTCAGTAACTACACAAACAGAGATCACACTTTTCAAACATTTTCCCTTGCTCACTTTTGTTCAAAAGTCAAAGGCAACAACTTTCTTGCTCTTGGGCTCAAACCTAATTTGAGTTGATATGGTTGTAGCTCCGAAAAAGAAACAACGATGTAGGTAGGTATGTTCAGAGATAAGTCGCGACCGAGCTGAACTGAATGCACAATTCATTTACAGCTCCAATTTTGGCTTTTGAGTTTAATGGCTGTATATTCGTTATCATTAATACTGATATAAAAAAGGCCACAAATAAAAAGAGTGAATAATATGATGAAAAGGATGGGATTTACGTGCAGATTAATTATCACAAAATTCCGGTTTTTTATTCCTCCATGTACCATATATAGAAACTGGTAATCGTGAGTGTATATTATTTTTTGGTTAGTTTCATTTTTTCTCTGCCAAATGCTCTCTTTTATTTTAGCATACTAGACCTTGCAAAAATTTTCGTCTTCTGCTCCTTTTTTATTCGTTTTTCTCGTTGGGTAAATTGGAGTAATGAGGTCAGGTCAGAAAATTAAAAATCCTTGTCTTCCGTCAATACATAATACTGCACACTTCACCGCATCCTTTGAGCAAACTTTGAAGATGAGCACTCAAAGAAACAGAGGATGTGGGTCAAGAGTATTTGTGTGTAAAGCGTTTTGCTTCGCTGATAGAGATAACATTAATGCGTTCACTTAACTTGGCTTCCTCCAAAGTGCTAGTAACACGAAAAATAACAAATTGAACTTTGCACCTATCCGCATTCACTTCAGTTTGTTTACCCCCACGTTAGCTAACATTTCACAATATTTAAAGTATGGCTGTACACATTTTTACACGTTGTTGTGATCCGATTGCAAAATCCTACAACTACCTGTTGTTGTCTGTGGAAGAAAGATGGGAAGTGTTAGAAGTGGAGGATTCTCGTTTCCAAATCTCAAAACTCAGCTTCGTCTTCGTCTTGCAAGCTCTCCCTCTCGCTCGCTTCTGGACATGATGAACCTGCCGAAAGAATGGCAGTCTTCAGTGTAACTTTAGAAGTTGCAATGTAACGTCCTTTAAACACCCAAATAATAAGTGGCATCATCATCGTGTGTCCCTATCCTCACTGGAATTCCTTTTTCTCTAATCTTGATCTGATGTGATCCTTTTCATATGCATGTGTAGTTTTTCTAGAGAGTCAGTATGTTTGGTGGATGTGCATGCCAGCATTGCATACATATGTGCTCATCGTCTTCAGCATTAAAAATCAAATCTGTTGGATTCTGTGTGTGCGTATGAATTTACGTGTGTAGGATGATGATAATGATGAGGAGGATGCTGAGCAGTTGATTCTCATAGTAACAAAAAAAGTACTCATTTCTCTCTCACTCAAGAAATGCACAGTGTCCAACACAATAGAAATTTTTACCATACAAACATGCAACAACTTTACATACTATTACTGCTCAAGCCTTCTCAGTCATACAACCAAACAAGATTCATTTTTGACATAGATGCAGTGAGCTAGACGCATACATACATACATTTTAGGTGTAGGTATGTTATATGCTGTAAAAGAGAGAAAATTATCTTTCATTTTAACAATATCCCATATATACGGAGTTTATTACAGGCATACTTGGGTATATACATATTATCCACATTTTCACATACCTTGTTTATATACATTTGGGTAAATAATGTATCCATTGCTCCTAGCCTTACAAACATACATTTCTTTTTCTTCAAGTCATAATGCTTTTAGGATTAGCCTTAGCTTCAAAGTTTTTCCCCTTTTACTCTCAAGATTTTGAAGAGAAACGTTTTCTATACTCCTTATATGAAATGAACACGTTAGTAAATTCACCTCAGCCGTAGAAGAGTAAACATGCAGATTTGCAGGTACTGCTTTAGTCAAGTGAAGAAGATCAATAGTAAACTGAGAAGTATAGGTATAGCCACCAAATTGACGGACATTAATACAAAGAAATGAAGTGTGTAAAATAAGGTAGGGAATGTATGGATAGACAAATGGATGGGTTTATGCATGTACATAAAAAAGGTGTTTACGTTAAGGGATGCGCATAAATACTGACTGAATTTTGGTATGCCTGCATAAGAGTAACCATGTAACTATGTATTACGTATGCTTACATTATTAGACGCTGAAAAATAGGACGAGATCGTGATCATCCCTTGTTGCTCTTTGGGATTTTGTAGGCTCAACACAAAAATGTGTCTTCAACCCCGTACCCACCCTGTTGTCATACACAGACAGAGATAGACGAGAGGTAACAGGTACAAAGTCTTGTATCACGGTTAAGTTCTCATGTGTAACCAATGCAATGTGCTATTGGAAAGCGATCATCATTATATTATGAACACTAGCTACGGAGTAGTCCCTATCTTAATCTAAATACTGTGGCTTCATCATCCCTGGTTTACGACAGCGGGTTGTGTGAGCAATAATGAGATACTTTGCTCCACAACATGATATTACCTTCATCTTCGTCTCTCATAGAGGATCGTGCACAGTTTTTGCAATTGAATATATGAGGTGGACAAAACAATGAATTGGTATGCAGTTGGCTGATATTCCTTTTAATATATGTGTCGCTCGTATATGGGCTTCGGTCGTTTAGTATTCAACGTATTGTTGTTGCAGCTCCTCATCAAAATGGATTTTTAAATGTGAAATTTCAGAGACGCTGTATCCAACTTAACTTTGTTATGGATACTTTATTTAGCTGTTTATTCTTTCTTTTATGCTATCATCATGATACTTTAATAAAGGCTGTTTCTGAAATCGATTACAAAGTTTATTAAGTTAAGGTAATGCGTATAGGTTTATTGAGATCACGTATTTGACATGTTTTTGTTTAATAATTTGTTATAATATATTTAAAATCTTTGGCAAATACAACGACACTCTTATTATTATTACTCTTTACGCAAATTTGACTTTTATATATTTCAAGTGACGATTTAAAACGAAACGATCAGGACATTCATCAAAATCTCTCTTTTTTTCAATATCAATATTTTAAATAAAACCGGTAAGCCCGACGTAGAGAAGTGGTGCAAATAAAATTCAAAAGCACAGAAGATTGGAAACGTCTTGATAAAAATTAAATATTACAATACAAGTGACGAGTATTTTAGCATCCAACAAAGTTGGAGTAAAACAATGGAGTAAAACATTGCAGTTTGCGAGCGAGAGCGAGTTTGCAATACTTTGTTTGTAAGGGCTTAATATATTTCAACCCGTATATTCCATTCTAATAAGCATTAAACTAAATATATACGAGCAACCCAATATTAAGAAAATATTAAAGTAACGTAAAAATACGAGAAATATACTAATATTTCATAAGGCGATCGTAAAAGTACGATGATACGAAAAATAAACTAAACTTTCGTAAAAGTAAAGTGAAAACACGTCGATACGAGAAATTAGTAATATTTCGTAACCGGAACGTAAAACTACGACGCTATGAGAAATCTGCCTAAATTTCGTAAGAGTAACTTAAACGTTTACAGACAAAAAAAATATCAGTAAGTAGCATAGCTTAATAAGCACACTCGTTATTCGATTTTCTCAATTTACCATTCATCATATTGTAATAGATTTTTCCATTTCGTACAAAAGGGTAGATTTGTTGTTCAGGAGCAGTGTTTGGTGAAACAGACCCTTGAGGACGGAAGAGTGGAGCCTCGTGTGAACTCGTTATCCATCCATTGCGAATACGCATCACAATGGGACCAAACGAAGGTCTTGAGCTTGGGATAGCTGTCAAAGTACTGGTTTCTCACGCTTAGACCAGGATTGGGCCGATTATAGCGCTTATAGCTTGGTAGAAACTTGATGTACTCCAGATTCGGGAATAGGGTTGGAAATCCGTTGAGCATAATTGGCTTACCAATATTTGAAACTGACAAGGTGATTTGCTTGACATTGGGAAGATTTTGAGTCTCCAGGATGATTAGATTTGGATCATCACAAAATATTTCTTTGAAGCTTATGTTATTCAGGCTGGCTCGAAAATTTTCGAAAACTTGAATGACAGCGGGTGTAATGGTTAGACCACCCGAAAATAATTCCAAGCTTTTCAAATTTGGCCAACTAACTTGAGACAATATTCCATGTTCAGCGGCTACAATTTCGTCAAAATCATACACTTTGTAGTGCTCAACATTGGGTAGATAATTGTTGAAAAAGTCCACTCCCAATCCTAGAGTATAAATGAAGTTATTGCTGGAAAAACTGGTTACTTGTTTGCCATAAGCTTGGAGAATGGACTGGTAAATGGGACCTAGAGGAGCAACTTCCAGGATTTCCACCGCTTCTTCGTCGCTTGTGTCATCTTCATCTTCTATGTAATCTTCGGAGTCATCATCATCATCCGTGTAACCATCATAATCTTCATCATCCATGTAACCTTCGTAGTATTCATCATCTGTGTAATCTTCGTCGTCGTCGTCGTAAGGAAAAAACCAGTAGAGTCAGCTCGGACAGTTTCTCGAGTCTGGGCATGCTACTTGGTGCAATCGGCTCAATCATTGTTCTATCTTCGTCTCCTTCATCAAATTTGCCGCAAAACATCAAACAGAGCTTTTGAAGCTGTTTAAGATGCCCGAAAGCCTCAATCAAAACTGCCATTAGCGGACCTGCTTCGAACTCGTTTGGTAGATACAAATCGATGTCATCAAGACGATGGCATATGCTTTAAATAATCCTACTGCGCTTCTCATATCCTCAAAAGTGGTGTTATATATATCTCTACGGCCCGGAACATGAATGGAGTGGCATTTGGTTTTAATTTTGCGTTGTTCATTATCTCCTCAATTTCTTCGGAAGACTCGACATGCTTCCTAGTCCAATTCTGAAAACTGGACACAAGAAGGGTGGAATCCACAGCAGATTTGAATTCAGGGTTAAGTTGTCGGAATTTTAGTAGGCCTTCCTTTCCTAGAAAGCGGTTTTTGTGCAGCAGTACTGGTGTAATCTACAGTTAGAGGACCATAACGAATACAATTTTGCAAGTTGCGGGTATAGAAAAATTGAATCAATGTGTTAAATGACTTTACCAGCTCAGCAAAAATTCTTGGCTCCACCAAATCATAAAACAAGCCGCAGCTATTCATCAATGCCTGAAGGTCCTGTGGTCCAGTGATGAAACTGATGATTTTTGGCCAGCAATCCTAAACATAATTTTGTAAACTTATAGGTATTCATTTGATATTATTTCTTTAGTGTAAACGAGAAGCTATTAGTATCATATCCTTTTGTTACCATCAACGCAGGGCTGAAATAATCATATTCCACTGGTTCTGTATGCCTCTCCTCCTTTAGCTTCATCTGTGACACCACGTCGTTCATCCTTCCGTTTTATCCAGGACTATTGGTAGAGATGTAAAAACTGCAATTCAATTTAATTTGTTTAGTTAATTAAAATTTTCGCGCAAAGAGATAATCTACTGCATTTGTACTGCATTACATGACAAAGAAGACGGTTTGGTGGAAGAAGTTAATGATTAACGATAGTTCAAATTGGAAGCAAACAATGTTAACAACATTAATCTCAAATCAATCCTGAAACGTTCGATGTCAACATTAGCTTTAGAAATTAATTCGTTTGGTGAAATTACGAAGTAATAGCAGCTTTAACAACATCCAGCAGGATCAAAATATAACCGCAATGAAATTATATAAATGGGATTTCTGCTACGGGTAAGGAGTATTCCGTTCGGGTGATTCCAGATCGAAATCGAGTGTGAACTATATGTTAATAAATAGCAATTGAACAGTACACAAAGATATTAAAAAATATTGTAGCTGAAATAGGCGGGAATATTGGGAAAAAAAGGAACTACTTCATTTTGTTGTTGAAGCTGTAAAACCCGGACCAAGGAATGTCAAATTCATTTCTTAATTCGTCAATGTACAATCATTCATAGCCATTCATACTTCCAAAATAAACCATACATGAAGTCTCTACGTACAAAGGCCATTCACCTGTAAGAAAAGGAAAAGTCCTAAGAAAAAGGTAAGCATTTAAATAATACATGCATAGTATGTAAGTAATATTTAAATTTGAAATAATAATGTGCAGTATGTGATCTCGACCATGGTCCAGTGCTGTGGCTTTAGAAAGCTTCGCTTTTAGCAAGGTACATTTCTTTACGTTCCTTTAGTCCCAGGCATTGTTTTTAATAAAGCGTTGCTGTCGCTGGTAGATGACGGTTTGGAATTGTCTTGTCATAAATTCGCTTATTTCAGCATGGTTTAAGTATATATTTGTACTGGTTCACTTTTCATCCACACATGATCAACTTAGTATGCTATCGAAATTAACATAAGGCTTTGACAAATGGTCCCCTCTAAATTAATCGTGATTTAACACCCAAATGACATACGCAATTCCCTCAAACTACATAAGGTGTAAGCCGCAGCAAATTGTAACTTGAGCGTACGTCTGATTGGTATCAGGAGCCACTATTCTGCTGATGCCATAATATGATTTCAAAGTTTTCCGTGTTTATGAAAATGATGTGATAACTGGAAGATTATAACATGGTGTATCCTATCCTCCTTAAAAATTGAGAAGCAAAATTTATCACGAAAAAATTCTCATTTTGCATTTGATTGTTGTCTGCATTTGAAGCGCTTCTATCTTTCGCACAAAAAAATATTATAAATGTCCAGTAGTAAATAGACACACCGGTCTGCGTCAGATTTTTTGGTCTCATCGGTACGATAAGCAGATAATAAATTATATTCAGACTTTAAAAGCCGTTCTACGTATAAATTGCGTGAAAAAGTTCTATATTAATGCATTCATTGCAATTGCCTCCGCCATTTCCATCTTAACAATCGAGCCAAGGATGACCTCCTCTGTTTACCAATAGTACTGGTAATCTCTAGAATCAGCAAATGACAATGATCAAACATGCAATTAGAATCAGAATCCGTGAATTGGTACTGACATTAGGTCCCGTGTTGGTAAACGAGTCATCATCTTTCTAACCATCCTGTAAGGCGTTCTTCAGATGAAACAAAGATTATAGATATGCAAAACTCTGAGCCAAAATCTAGCAGACTGGAGTATGAGCTACGTCAGAGAAATCAAAGCATCTTAGTAAATCCCACGCAGTAAACTCCAAAGCGCATTCCTGTGAGAGTATACGTATTCCATACAACTTCGACTAGCGATATTAAAATATCAATGTTTAAAAAACTAAAAATTACATAGCAAATCAAATGAATATAATTTCAACATCGGAATTGACAGATTTTACAAACCGCACACTCTCATGAAGTATGTAGAATGAATAAATGCTGGTAGTCCAGTAGGGTAATAATCAAAACAATTTCCCTTGCTCTCAATTAACACTTATCCCTCCTAATTTCGTGCTTATTCATACTTAATTATCTGCTTATCCTCCTTAATTCTTGCTTATCATACTTATATTATCTCTTTATCGTCCTTAATTCTTGGCTTGATCATCCTTAATTAATCACTTATTCCTCCTTATTCGTGCTTAATCATACTTAAATTATCTCTTATCCTCCTTAAATTCTTGCTTATCAAATACTTAATATATCTCTTATGTCCTTAATTCTTGCTTATCATTCCTAATTATCACTTATCCTCCTTAATTGGTGCTTATCATAGCATTAATTATCTCTTATCCTCGCTTAAATTCCTTGCCTTTTATCATGACTTAATTATTCTATCGTCCTTAATTCTTGCTTGCCATCCTTAATTATCACTTATCCTCCGGCTAATCTGTCCGTTATCCTCCCTAATTTATGCACATATCCTCCTTAAATGTCACTTATCCTCACTAATTATCCCTAATCCTCCTTAATTGTCACTTATCTCATAACTATGATGTTATGGCTCCTTAATTGTCGCACTTATCTTTCCCATTAATTGTCACTTATCGCTGCCTAATTATGCATTTATCGCTCCTTACATTGTCAATTATCGTCCTTAATTATCGCTTATCCTCCTTCACTATCCCTATTCTACAACGCCCATTGCATTTGTAAATTAGCGGCTTGTCTCAATGGGGTAATGTGAACATTTTTGTTCAATGTATGATTTTCCTATGATGATACTTAATTCATGATTAGTTAATTATGAATTAAGTATGCGGATTTAAACCTGAAAATCAATAAGGGTTCGTCCCTTGAACTAAACAATCAGTCTGCCAACTTGAAAGATGATTGGATAGTTTTGTTTAGTTATCGCACGGACAGACAGACATGCCCATAACCATCCATCTATCCATGAGCCAATCCACATGACGGAAAAATATGCCGCATTCGCAATATAAAATAACACATTCTGTTTGAATTTTAAATAAAGATGTGGTGACCCTGGTCAGTTTATTAAACCATGACATTATCTACAATCTAACAAAATTAACCATCTTGTTCCCTAAAAATGGCATACATGTTATCATAAACTAAACACTATATATTTATTACTACAGATAGCAGTTAAATGATGACTAAATACTCTCATGCTATATATTTAGTTTTCTTTTTCACTGTATATGGAAAAACATTAATGTGGCATATCATAGAGCACAATAATAAGTCGACCGACCAAGCACATTTTCATATCAGAGCCAGAGAGTCACCAAGCATCTGAGCTAGCTCTAACAAAGCCATCAAAAAAGCACACATTAATAAACACGAGCATATTACATAGACTTTATCATATTGATACTGGATGGCCCTGACTTATGCTACTGGGCCATAAGATCTTCATTCACTGTATCCAACTTTCCTGCCAATACCGCTCTCACGTCATCAGAATTCTCCGCAAGCTTTCCTTTGATATTGAATGTCCGAACAGCTACCGGCTTGAGAAAGGCTGCATATGCGCTTTGATGAGTGCTAGAAGTTTTTCAAGTTCGAACACAGTTTACCACTAACTAGAAACCTGCAGGAGATGGTATGTTAGGCATGCGCCTTCATGTCCTCCAATACCTTTCAAGTTTATAACCCAATAACCTTCGCTGGAATTTTCGCTCCGTTTTATATTATATGCGTTCTTTAATTTTTCAATCCAGGGATATTCTGGGCACAAAGGAAAT
This sequence comes from Orchesella cincta, assembly GCA_001718145.1. Lineage (NCBI taxonomy): Eukaryota > Metazoa > Arthropoda > Collembola > Entomobryomorpha > Orchesellidae > Orchesella > Orchesella cincta. Next base: position 145 of record LJIJ01000719.1, on the reverse strand, counting down.
CATGAAATGTTGTTTTAATGTGGCCAGAAGTAATGATTTCATTTAAGCCTTTAAAAGTGTTTTTTAAGTGTGTTTTGAGCGGGCGTACTCTACGAAAATAGTTTCTTGTGGCAACATGCTATATATTCTGGTGCTAGATGTTCAG
>LJIJ01000718.1:0-80048 GCA_001718145.1 Orchesella cincta | reverse complement strand
AAGAGAGAGATAATATACCAATGAGATAACTATGGGTTATGATAACACAAGCATAGGATCAGCATTGATTCCGTCCACTGCAACCGATCCTGTTTGAACAAAAAATAAGAGTGGAACTGACATTAATGTAGTCTTGTAGCCATTTGCTCTCTTACCGCCACCTCACTGAACTGCTTAAGCATAAATGAATACGATAGTCAAGTGACGAACGGGTGAAATGCGCAACATTGGTTACCGCGTGGTCCGTGATCGAGCCACACCGTAGTAGAACGCGACTCCAACATGCTTCAGGCACAGGTTGTTAAAGTGATCATAGCGACAAAGACAATGGACCAGCAGGCAGCGTCCTAAAATTCACCCAAACAAATGTTTGGCAATCGCATGAAAATGAATTAAAATAGATCATGGTAATTCCATTTCAACGTTTCAACCATTTATACTATGAAAGCTTACTCTGAGCATGGTTTTTAGATTTATTTTGATGTCGGGGAAATCAATGGATGTGGGCAAGGTGCAGACCAACGACGGAATTTCGTAAGGAACACACAAAACAGGAATGTAAAAACGCATTGAAACCAGTCACGAACATAGGAGCATCAAAATCTTGTTTGCTGAGCTACAGCAGGACTTTGTTTAACAAACACCGGTTCCATTGAGATCACCCTGGAGTAAACAAGATATAATTACATATTAACTCATCTAATTAAATGACATGACATATGTTAATATTTTATAAGAATGATAAATAAATAGCTCACCAATATGCCCCGCAACCACTGTCCCAATGAAGAGATATTCGTTGAATAGGCACTGTCCCTCTTCTCCCGGGAGGGACCCATCTTCGAACAATCTTAATTTACTGGTTTACAATTTTTGGTTAAGAAACTATGATAACATTTCACTTAGGGTAGAGTTAGGAATTAGATACGACGCTTGAACCTATGGAAAGAGGAAAATGTACGTCAGAATAAATTGTTTCATCATTCATTCCTTGACATTCAACATAATAAAACTCATAATTATAGAAAAGTCATTTAATAATCTTGCTAATGGCTTACCGAACGGCCCAAGGAGTTTTTGTATGGTAGATATTTAACACGTATTGTACTATGTGGAGGACGTCGTCAAAGTTTTAGTACCTGTTTTAAACAAACCATAATACACGTCACCAGCTGAATATAATTTGACAATTGCTTGTTAACACAAGCAATATTATACAGAATATTATTACATATTATATATTATTACAGAATATTATAATGTTTCAACTGGGAAGACAAGACAGCTGTCATCAAGCACTACTGACACGCATTAGTCTGTATTAATGGAAATAATATTTCCCAATAATGCCGCAAAAATCTGTTCTTGTAACCATTAGTAGTGGAGAAGATGCAGGATAAAATTAAACAGATAACAATGTTTACCTAACGCAAATAGCACGTCATGATTCTCATAAACTTTATGACTTGTACACAAAACTACAATTGAAAACTCACAACTGACAGTTCTGAGTCTTTTGTCTGTCATAAACGGTATTCTACACCTATTTCACATCCAGTAGGTCATATATAACTCTAAAATAGTAATAATAATTAAACCTGTCACTTGAAGAGTTAAAAATGGAACGTTAACGCGATATTTTGCGTCTGTCAACAACGCAGCTGGTGCTCATTTAGTAAAATCAAGTTGTAAAATGATGTGTCGGTGTTAAACCTGTCCAGCAGAGTCAGATTTTAGAGAAGAATGTAAATTTACCGCGAAGAGACAACTTCAATAAATAAAACTCGATGATAAAAGCAAACTCTATTCTATTTCAGATGCTCCATAAGCGAAACCAGCGATCTGGCTAACTACAACGTTCAAGCGTTCATTTCACATGCACTTGTACTTAAAGATCTACATACTTTTTAGAAAATTGCACTTTAGAACTATAAATTACACCATTGTAACTAAATCAGAGTCTTTACGCCTTCCATGACCTTTTAGAACTACAGTTTACTTAAAACAGATGATTTGTTGATTGTCCAACCAAATTACAATTTTAATATTCAAACAATCATGTAAAATTAACCAATCTCGCAATAAATTGTAACAAAATCAGCACTTACGATAGTTTAACTATTTAATCAGCTTCAGGGTGCTCCTGGAAACGAGGAAGTTGGGAAAATTTGTAGACTGCACACATTAATAGGTAGGCGATTACGATGTTACCAGCGAATGCTAAAAACATGAGCCACATTTTGAAAAACACTTTGTAGCTGGAAAAGAACAGATGAAAAAGTGAGGAAGTGAAGAAAACGAAAATTAATAGAAAAGAGAAGAGAAGTTAATTAATAAGTGAAAGTATATCGGGGAGAAAGAGTAATAAAATAAATTTGACCAGATGATCTGAAAGGAGAGATGAAAAAAATGAGATGAGTTGACGGAGAGTGTTGTTGAGCTGCGTACACAAGATGAGCAAGCAGCTAGTACGCATCTTGGCCGCAGACTGCGTGCTGTTGTATGTGCGCTGGATGCTACATTCCATCATATCATACCATAGCATCATATCACTTGCTTTCCTTCATAAGATGACAAGGGTGGTAAAGCCAAGAGTCAAAAGGCAAAGAAGGTGCAATATCGTGAAGGGCAGAATACAATGGTTTTTTAACTAGTGTGCCTTATCCTTTGTGTATTCTGGAACATGATGATGATGATGAATGATGACTAGTGTTGTAAGAAAATGAGGATAATGATATTATGTTAAATGAAATATTTAAATTAATAATTTATCTAGGAGAATGTATTTATTTTCAAAACTCCAAATGTTTTTAGATGGTGATGATGATTGGAGGAGGTATCATATATGTAATTAGATCGTTATTTAGCTACTGATTAATAGCAATAACTGTTTATAATAAGGTAGTGTGATAAATATCATGATAAAACATTAATGATCAGTCCCGTGCAACTTTCATATTTTATTTTAAATCGATCGTAAGTAGATTTTTTATCAATTTTTGAGTATTTACTCAAAACTATGTGCCTAAATTTTCCTATTTGCCTCCTGTAGCATAATTGCTGGTAATGAAAACTCAGTTTGAGCTACAGCTTACAAAATTACTCATCAAATTGTAAATATGTGCTATTTAATTGCTCTAATTCATTGGCAAACACTAATAAAATGCATATAATGCTCCACATAAATCAACGGTAGAACGTGATGCTGGTACTCTTCTCGTGGCATCTAAATGGAAAGTTAAGCTATTGAATGTACTTGGCGATTCTTTCCATTCATTAAATATAATATTTACATGCATGTAGTTCCAGTTGGTAATGATGAAACCTTTACAAATGTCTCCAAAGGACTGTCCAATATTTGTAATGAAAATGCATGTGGCGGAGAGATGAACAAAATAGTCAATAAGTATACCGTTCAAGATGTTACTATTATGAAAAACTTTATTCGCAGCTCATTGAAACCAAACAGAATACAAACCAAGCAAAAATCGTTAGCGTTCAAAAACTAAAGTCCAAACCCATTGAGATTTAACGGAATCTTGTTTGGGAAGTTGTATCACGATCCCATCCGATGTCTGAGCCCAAGAAAGAGGACCTTCTGATCCGAGCATAGCGACTGCATCTTGAGCACTGGGTGTTATGGACCCGAGAGTTATAGAGCTTCCAGGCCAATTGGTAATCATGGCATAGACCTGCGACTCATCAGCGCTCATAGTGTACCTAGTACAGTCAGAGTATTTTTGAAGCAAATTTCCAAGCCAGAGCATAAAATAGTAATATGCATTATGAAAATAATTACCAAACACCCGGTGTAACAGTATCGTTTTGAACGGTGTACGGAATGCTGTTATAAATTGCTGGGCCATTGATGTCCAGCCATTCACCCATTTGTTCAAGTCGTTCTTGTTGTATTACAGGTATGATGCCTTCACGAGTTGGTCCAACATTTACGAGCACGTTTCCTTAAATGTTCAAATCCCTTACGGTTAGCAATGCATGTATGACAAAAGACATTTACTTACAAAACTATTTAGTCAGATTGTAATGCACCTCCGCAAGATACGCTCTCAACAATGGTTCTCATCAATTCTTCCGGTGTAAGGTAGTCCTCAATCTTGGCGTTTCTTCTATAGCCCCAGGAGTCTTTATCCAAAGTCATACAGTTTTCCCACTTGTGGGGTTGAAGTACACCTGAAAAGTTTTGAAAGGTCATGTAACGGAATGCTTGTAGACGCTATAACAAACCAAATATAGGCCAGAGATGCATTGGTGAGATAGATAACCTGGATTGTAGCGATCAGCACAGGTATAATAGCCTCCGTGTTCGCAAAGGGTCTCATGACCCCACCTGTCATTAGTCACCACCGTTTCCCGAACCGGGCTCTCATTGTACAGCCAAGCGAGAAACTCTTTGGACTGCCAGTAATCATCAGGCGCCTCCCATTCCCCGTCGGACCATACAACCTCCGGTTCATACTCATTTACTAATTCATACAGTTCTGGAAGTGTCTTAAATCTCACAAATTCATCAGTGGTCAAGTTGTTTTGGGTGTCGTAAGTCCACAAAGGGTTAAACCACTCGTAAAGTGAGTGATAAAGCCCAAACTTCAGATCCGTTTGGTTTCGAATCGCTTTAGCCAGATCCCCTTCAATTAAAACGATTTTTATCACTAACAATAAACCTTATCTACCATCATTACACGAGTATGGATTTGTTTACAAAACAGAAGATTGAGTTTAGTTATCATTCCTCATGTTGTTTGATAACAGTTCGGGGTGCAACGTACCTAGGACATTACGGTGTGGTCCCACATCTTGAGCATTCCAACTGAATGAGTAGCGGGATGGCCAGAGAGTGTAACCTTCATGGTGCTTGGAGGTCAGGACGATATACCTACGTGTAATAATCATTGCCGAAATAGGAAACTTTTAAAATGAGATGGATTGGTTATCAACAGCAATTGTCTGTATTTTACTAACCTTGCTCCAGATTTCTTGAATAATTCAGCCCACTGAACGGGGTCATAAAACTCGGCAGTGAACTGTGGGGCGAATTCTTGGTAAGTAGAATTTGGTTTGAAGTTATTTTCCATGAATCGGGTTGTCTCATTGTTCCCATCTATGAAGTGATATATATAGGTGCAGGTTCATTGAATCGGAAAAAGAAATAAATCACATGAAATACTTTTGCAAACATACTCTGCCACTGCTTCCAAAACCATTCGCTGGCTACTCCAGGGACGCTGTAGACACCCCAATGGATAAATATCCCGATTTTATCCTGATCATACCAGGCTGGAAGTGGACGGGCGTCCAGACTGGGCCACGTAGGGTCATACCTTTTAGGTTTTACTTGACTTACCACAAAATTACTTTGCTTCAATGCATCTTTCTTCCAATGAGAATCCACCGAGTTGATTTCATTTTGCTTGTATAAATTCTTCAAACGATATTGTTCCCTTGCCTCGTAATTATATGTTTGGAAGGAACCCTTGCAGTCAATTTGAGTAGTTGCTGCTAGAAGAAGTAACGTGACAAACAGTTTTTGTCCCATTGTTAGAAGGAATTGCGAGCAAGAACGTTGATTATATAAGTTTTGCAGAATAGTTCTTTGTTGTCATCCAGCGCGCAAGAGATCCCGAACTAAATAACAACTTTATATTGGCAAAATCCCCTTTTATATTCGGTTTATGATACAAGTGTCATTTCAGAGGTTTTTTTTTGCGATTAAAAAAGATCTAGTGGAGTATTCATGCTTGTAAATGAATGTTGGTTTTTATATAACAACAGGATGAATAAGCACACGAAATGTCATTTGCTACATTGATATTGATATGCTCCCAAACCAAGTGTTTTTCTTCCATTTCCATCGACAGTCAGCCCTACATCGCATCATTTTATCAATATCGTCTATTGATATGAAATGGGATACTTGTCCGTTTATACACCAACCAATCCTACTGCAACACCCACAAAAACAGTGAGAATAACATTATAATACAGGAAAATGTAGTTAAATGACACGAAAAGTACTTTGCTGCGTGTCTCTTGTAAAAGCTTTTAAGCCAGGCCAAACAAACTTGCTTGCTATACGCATCGTTTTCTCCAGTCACGCCAAACATTCATTCTTTAGCTTTTGAGACATGCATGGTTTGTTTGCAACTATATTCTGCATTTAAAACACACTGACTGATGACTGGACATAATAAACATGTCACATTTGCTAAATAATATAATAAATGTTTGAAATTAAAGTTGCGAACACCGATGCAACTTTTCAAAATTGAGAAATACATGAGACATCAAAAAAATGTGCATGTGTTCAGTATGAAGGATGCAAGATGCAACGCCCCAATCATGACATACTTCAAGTGTAATTTTGCTTGTAAACAGGTAAAACTGGTGATTGATTTATTTTTGCACTCCATTTTTCCTCCTTCCATCTCATCAATAATATATAGAGATATATTTATAATGTATGTATATAATATATTTATCTTTTTCTTTATCTTTCCTTTATGTACACACTGTACTGCACGTGCACATAACTATGTACTTCATATAGTTTTACTCTACACTACACAGCAAGAACAAACGAACCATTGAAAACGAATAATGTTTTTTAAATATATGGTATATACATCAAATGCAATATTTATTTAATAGGAATAGACAACGAAATAAAAAATTTTCTCGGTTTCACTTTCTCTCGTTTCCTAGGCTGGACCAACCTGTGTGACTCTCTACCTACGGCAAACAGTATTAGTTGCACATATAGAATTCAATTCAAAACAATTTACCTCACAGCTAAATATATTTACAATTCACGTAATATTTTTCGTAAGCCATAGTTACATATTATATTTATATTCTCCATTTTAAATTCAATACAATAATAATTTCCATAAAAGAACTTCATGTATCATCATCATCATCTTACAACTAGTCGTTCCAGTTCTCTCAGGATAAATTTAGCTCGCAAGTATAGCACTTTTATATAATGCATCTTATCTCATATCTTACCTTACAAATCTGCTAAAAATATTTCGGATATCTAAATGAGAGAAATTGGGGGAAATGAAATGTTAGCAAGTTGTTTATATTCTATCATGTTATCATAATATACACAAGTCATAAAACAGTAGTAACTATCCTATAAATACATATTGATATACTACAAACTACAATGCGGGTTAAGTAATACAATGAGGTCAATATTACACATTTTCATTTGTTTGTCCATTAACTATGTCGGTTATATACAAACATCACCATTTTTATAGTGTAAACCACACTTTTACTAAGTATATTCCTTCTAGCTAAGTTTTAAGTATCATTTTTCATCAATGTTCAACACGATCACGACGTTATACAACATTATTATGTACATGCATTTTTATAGAGATGAGGTAGCTAAATCTAGATTTTAGCTAAGAAGATTTTTTAACATTACGTACAAATAATTTACGGTAAGATCAACAATCACTCATATATCTGAGTTAGAATGATATACACACGCTTTCTTGTAAAAATTACATGCATTAAAATTTTGTTGTAATTAAAATGTTTTTATAGCTGCATTAGCGTACCACATATATTGTAATTCTAAGGACACCTTAGTACAAGTCCTTATTATCATCCATGAGTTGTGTTACTTGTTCTCCCAAATTCAAATAGTATACTTTTATATGAAAACCTATTCCATTATACATCATATACGTCTCCTCTATAAATACGTCAGAAAACAGCTTTGAACATATAAAACAACCGGGATTTCAATTATCAATATTTTTATCTGTTATCCTCAACCTTATCATAATATTATCATTGTACGCGTGTGTTACTTTTATTTCTACAGTTTTTTTCAGATAATACACACACATCCAAATCTAGTTGTTAATCAGTAGCTACATATTTATTAGCATGCAAGTTTATTTATAGTTTTATATGCAAACGGTCCCAAATATATAGCAAACCCTTTATTGTTTAGTTTTTCCTGATTTTTTTTGTTTCACATGAGTTCCTCATTCTACTACTAACTACTACGACTCAATTCAAACTCACACTTGATTTGTAAAAAAGATCATTGTCATTTGCACGTATAAACCTACATGCATTTCACATTTAGTTATGCTAGCCTGTTTCTATTTGCTTTTAAAAGTATGTTGCAAAAATGTTAAAAACGGGATATGATCAAATGAATTTATCTAACGTCAATAAAAAATCAGTTAACTAGAGTAACAGTTGTATTGTACCTGCAAATCAGTTTTCAACTTTGTTTCACATCAAAAATCGGACTTTTTCGTAAACAGTTTTCACTAACTAATAACCTGCATAGCACGTTTTTGTTCATGATCATTTCCATTTCGATTACTTGCCTAATAATTCTCAGGTATGTTGTGTATCATGGTCATGTTAACCATGAGAAAATTCGTGTAGATACAAAAAAAGTACCCTTTTATAGAACTTTTCTTTAGACACGATAGACTCCAGAATTAGTGCTGGCTGTAACTCACCTCTCTTAGTTTTTACCTTATATATAATAAAATTCAACAGCTACGATATTCAAGACACTGAACACATTTTACGTTTTAGCATATTTACCTTATACATTGAGAGTCATGTAGCGAAAAAGTAAAAATCTAGTTACAGCAAATGTACTGTATCTCACACTGATCTGATCATGTTACCCAAAGTGCATGTGAAAATCTAGTTAAGTTTTGTATCACCTTACAACAAGTTAGCAAAGTACTTTAGTAAAATGTGATTAGTGAGTAAATACCCCCTTAAATTTAGTAAATTATATCGTATCTCGATTGAAAGGAAAGACTGGGTCATTTCTAACCTCATCAAGAGCATGATAGTTTCTAAAAATTATTGTGTTACGTAGTACTAGCTAAACATAGATATATTATCAAACTATATTAGTAGGATAGCTGCCTGCCATTCATCTTGGAACGGATTGTAACTTATGCAGAATGGCTCACTCCTAATTGTTCATTAATTGCTAGCTCCGTCGACTAAGGTCTAATAGACCTTTGGCAGCATCCACAGCGTCGTAGTTCCGTAAGGGCTATATCCATCCTGGTCGATTAAACCCGAGGCTCGAGTGGGGGTGTGCGTAGGGGGCAGGATAGCCCGTATGTGGAAGTAGCCCCATTACATGCGGAGAATTCTGAAATAATTGTTGATAAGGATCCACAGCCAATCCTCTAGATGATTGGGAGTGAGCTGCAAAGGGCTGCGACGACACGGGTTGTGGCTGATATGGCGATGGATGTGAGCCAATGAATGGTGGGATTTGGTAGGGGGTGATTGGTGGAGTTGGGACACCTCCCGCAGTTGTTCTAGCTGCAGCGGAAAACGACGAGTGGAAACTGGCGGAAGAGGTGGGATAAAAGTCGGCTCGGTGTGCAAGGGGTGGAGTGAGAGTTGGTGGAGAGGCTGAGTATAAAGAGCTGGGATCCGACATCTCCTTGGAGTATAGAGCGAGCTCCGGCGTCAAGCTAGAAAAGTTGAAAGCGGATCCAGGAACGATGGACTGAGATGAGGATTTGGAGTTTTGAGATCTAAAATGCCAAAAGATTGAATTGATTGTACAAGTTTGTAATAATGAGTAGAGATTCAGCATTAAGCTGCATTTATGTATTATTACCTTGAGGATTTGGATTCGGACGATTTGCTCTGTTTCTTCGAGACAACGGGAGTGGATGACTCATGTGATGACTCTCCTTTCTCAGAATGTGCAGAGGAGGAGGAACTGTGGTGATGATGATGATGGTGATGACTTGACCCACTCCCCCCTGAAGAAAGGGATTTACTTCCAGATGTAATAACGCCACCAGTCCCACTCGAGCCAGTTGAGGTGGTAACTGGGTAACTGTTTGCCTCGGCAGCTGCCCTTTGATATTTGGACATTGTTTCAGCTGTCATACTTGTTGGTCATAGTGTCGATAAGCACTCGCCATGGATCCCGGAATACTGTTAACGATTTGCGTGAGAGAAGCCAAGTTATGCGGCCAATGAAATCCGTTCAGCCCTCCTTCCCCCAACTTTCCTTCCAGCGCTGCTGCCACCGCCGCTGCTGCAGAAAGGGTTCACACTCGCGCTTCTTGGAATCTCATGTGCATGATGGTCATTGGAAGGAAGAGCATTCGCAGACGCATTACTTCGACTGCTCCTCTTTGAAGAAGATGTCGAGGAGGATGAAGTATTCGTTGTTCCAGAACTACTTGAGGTGGACAATGAACCACCACTCATGCTCAAACTCAGCTCACTATTCCCAGCCGCGGCAGCTGCCATCGCAGCCTTGTAATACCTGTTCATTGCGGGGTCGGATGAGATGGGGTTATTGTAGACATTCGGAGCCACGTTGATGTTTCGCGGGTTGGAAGCATATGGATTGGAAGGATATGGATGGCTTAAATGAGGTTGCGTTGTTGGTGGGATTGAAGAAGTTGTGGATTGTCTACTGTGGGCATGAGCCTGAGCCAAATTTTGGTGACTGCTGCTCCCATACGGCACAGAACCAGAACTGGAAGCCGTTGAGTTTGTCAACGAGTTGGTCAGGTGCGACGAAGAAGAGGATGATGACTGCTGATGAGCATGAGGCAAGTTTGGAGGGTACCTCGAGCTCGAGTCATATTGATTTGCGGCGTGAGCCTGCTGCGGTTGACCTAAGTGATGGGAATGGTGATGGGAGTGGGCATGACTTGTTTGAGGATTGGAGTGGGCATGAGCCGGTGTTTGGTGATGGTGATGATGATGACTACTGCTGTGATTATGTGCCTCTGGTAACGAGCTACTGGATCCTGATCCACTCCGTAAATGCTGGTCCATAATCAAGCTCCCACTGTGAGCGTAATGGGGCGATGGAGTGTAGGGGTGAATGGAGAAGAGCTGTGAAGAACCGACGATGATCTGGTCGACTGGTGAGCCGGTGTCTGAGGTCCGTTCACAGAGGAAGATGACGTGGATGTAGGATTATGTTTGAAGTAGAACTCGAGCCACCACCACTGCTGCTACCACTGGAATGTGACCGGTAATCTGCTCCCGCTGAACCACTCATATTAACCACTTTGGGTGAATGAGGTGAGTTTGGATTGCCAGGAGATTCAGCGTTGCTGAGACCGCTCTCCCTTGCTGGTGGTGAGGGAACGCCACTGGACTGGTTAGAGCCGGGTCCACCAACATTTGGAGAGGGAGTGCTGGCAACATCATCGTGGAGCGTAGATTGGTGTGGGGTATGTTGAGCCATAGCTGGTAGTTTTGGTGTTGGCCAGATGCACTACCGCTGTTTGAGGACGAAGAGGAATCCTCCCCACCGCGTTTGTCCTAGAACTTCCCCGCCGCCAGTTCCACTTCCGCCATGCACACTGCTGGGTGTCGGGGGAGTACTGGGACTCGGCCACATTCGACTGTGAATCATTCACCTTGTCAGGACTAGAATGTTGGATGTAATATCTTGATAAAAACCAACGCGCACCGGGGCTGGAGGTCTTGGTGGAGTTTTGTGGTGTATGGGTGGACTGGAAATGCTGGGGGAAAAGGGCGAATTTGGGCCGGCTGGAGACTGCGAGCCTAACGTGGGAGGAAGCGGAGGGGCTCTGGGATTGGGACTGACCCCAGTGATCATCCACCCATCTTGGAGGGTTGGCCATGGCCCAATAAAGCTACTGCTGCCTCCACCACTGCCTCCCTCTTGGTTGGAGACACAAAGTGGAGAGCCGCTCTCACTTTGCGATGAAAGACTACTCGAGCTCATCTTCCTATTCCTGTGCTTCTTGGAAGTGTGATGAGAAGACGATGAGTGCAAATCACTGGAGGACAAGTCTTCCCCCGTGATTACTGAGGTGGTCCGTATCTGCTGCTGATCCAGAGCTGCCTGCTTGATTGGATTCAGCAAAGGATTGGGCAGTGGTGGGGAAGGCCGAGAAGAGCTACCGGGCTCCAGCTGGGCGGTTCAACGATATTGCTTCCCCGTGTTGTGGGCGAGGGGAGAGGACGCAATCACGCTGAGACTGTTTAGTACCACTTCCAATGCCCCCCTTTATCACACTCTGTTGCTGGTGCTTGGATGATGCGCCGGAACCTTGGTCGGGGTTGTTGGTGGGTAGTGAGATGACTTGCTAGGTTCAGGTTCCCCCACACCGCGACCCATCACTCTGAACTTATTTTTGCTTTCCGGATCTACCTTCTTGATAGGGGAAACCAAGGATGATGCAACCGTGGTGGTTGCTGTTGTACTCGTGCTAGCCAAAGTAGTCTTGGCTGGGCCACCAAATGCCTTGATCCACGCTGACAAATTGGGCATGCATTTTTCCCTGTTGAAACCACGACTAGGTTCCAACTTTCTGTTCACTTCAAAATCATCCTCTTTCTCCTCCTCTTCCTCTCCCTCCTCTTTCTTTACGTCGACTACTCCGGGTGGAGCTCCAGATGGGGCTGCATCCTTTTCAGATTTGATATCCGAATCCATCGGCACCACAGGCTTCTTGATGGATGCCATGTAGTCATCATCATCACTGAGAGGTTCCTCAGTATCCTTGAAATCACCTAGTTTGATTGCATCTGTGGATAGCACCGAGCCGAGACTGAGTTTTGGACCACCCTCCTTGTTCTCCGAGTGCTCGTTGATGAGCAAACACTTTTTCTTCTCAAGTGGTCCACCATTACCTCCGGAAGCACCATCTTTGACCGCGAGACCAAGGTTGCTACTAACATTATTAATATTACTACTACTATTAGCGCTACTGCTATTGGCACCTGCATTGGGATCCGAAAGGGAGCCGCCGCTCGTCGACTGCTTAAACTGTCCTTGAGATCCACTCGCTATGGCCAAACTCCGCCGCAGATTTCATTTTGGACTCTGACAGTGGCGGTTGAGGAGGAGGATGACTGGTTCAATTTTGTCACTCGACTGATTTGGTTCAACCTCTTGAATGCGGGAGAGTTTTTCAAGGTGTTGAGTAAGCTCCCGCTTCCCCCATTCCCACCAAGTCGCTTCAGTGACTTTGGCTTCTTGGGGTCATCCGTAGATTTGCTTTTGGGCTTGGAACCACCCTTCACTTTTGACTTTGGGTGCTCCGATGAAGACTTGCCAGCAAGCTGACCCGGTTTTTGGACTGCGGATGAGCTTGTCGACAAGGAAGAAACGGATGAGGATGAGGAGGACGATTTGATACCAGCTTTTAGTGATTTTGCGCTTCCGGGTTTGGGTGACGAGTCATCGGAATTCACGCTGCTGTCCCTCTGCTTGTGGCCATGATGATGGTGGTGATGATGATGATGTTTGTGGTGATGGTGGTGCTTATCCTTCTTCCCCTTTTCTTTGGATTTCTCCCCAGAACCTTTCTTCTCTGGACTTGACTTCTCCTTCAGCTTCTTACTCCCCTTTCCTTTCACTTTCTCATCTTTTTTGGAGATTTTGGGAGGTGGTGGGCTCAAATCCCTGTCAATGTTGTACTCATCATCTTCATCCATGATGAATTGAGTGGACCTAACTTTCTTTGTTTTTGAAGAGCCCTCCAGCAACTTTTTACTCGAGGTAGAGGCAGAAGCGTTGGTAGGAGTGGTTGAGGCTCCAGCCCCACCATCACTTGTTTTTCGCTTCTGTCCAGCTAATTTCTTGACCTTCTTTCCAGTTCCAGGTTTCTCCTTGGTAGAGACTGGCGCTGAGGAAGGTTTGGCCACTGATTTGACAGCTGTGCTTGCTACCTCAACATCGACATCATCGTCGTCATCATCCACATCATCATCATCCTCACGATGAGTGATGACTTTGGATTTGGTAGCAATCACTTCCGAGGAGGATGAGGAGCTCCCATATTCTGGAGGTTTGGGAGTATCCCCCAGCCACTTGTTGATGTCCTTCAAGGTTTCTGCAGTGACAGTGGCCAAGTTCTCAATAGCTTCTGAGTCGCGGCTGTGATGTCGCATGAGTTGCTGCTTTCTCTTTTTCCTTTCCAGCTTCTCCTTATCCTTGTCTTTCGACTTTGTCAATTTTTTAGGGGATGTTGTGCTGGCATTGGTGGTCGAGGTGCTCAGTGACTGCGGCTCATTCTCCTTCTTATGCTCAGACGCTGTTTTACTGGCCTCCTTTGCTTTCTTTTTCGTAGGCGGCGCACTCGTGTTGCTCGGACGTGGTCGCTTTCGCTCCGAACTGGTGTTCGTATACTCAATACTGATCTCCTCGTCTGACTCGTCAGGTATTATATATCGCTGGATAAGCTTGTTGAAGGCATCTTCCACGGTTTCTACCATTTCCGTATATTCTGTAACGACAGAAAAACCAAAATAAGTATTGAAAGTTTTGACGTTGTTTTTCCAAGGAAAATCGCTGCTATGTTGACTTACCACTAACTGGTCCATTGTATTTCCGACAATTATCTACAATCCTTGCAAAATCCCCTTTAAACTCATCCAGGGAAGAATACTCTTGATTGTCTAGTTTATCCTCCATCGTCTGAAGATCCATTGGGTCATCAATAACTTGATAATAATTCGGTGCATAATCTTCATCAACGGGGTTTATGAATGGCCATGCATCTCGATGGTTTTTGATCGACTCAATCACCTTATGCATTCCAATTTGTACGTCTTCCTCACTTTGCGAGAATCTAGATGATAGATTTTGCAAATAGAATCATTAGTACATGAGCAATTAATTTTGAGATTAAAAACTTTATCTTTAAAAAGGTTTACTTACATAACACTACTTTTGACTTTAGTTTTGGAAGTTCCACTGCCCAAATTTATTGTCGAAGCACCAATAAGACAAGAACTAGAGGAGTGAGACTCTGACAAACTCTTGGATTTTTTCCCACTTGAGAAGGGCTCTTTTTCCTTACCCTTCTTTCCAGACTTTTCCAACTTTTTACTCTTTTTCTCCTTCCCTTTACTCGACTTTTTGGGAGTTGTGTCACTGGAATCACTAGCACGTTTTTTCTTCTGCTTTTCCTTACTTTTCACCTTGTCCTTCCCACCTTTCACTTTGGCTTTCCCGTCGCCGAGCACCGAGCCAGACTTTGTGTTGTTGTTATTATTGTGGAGCGTCCTTGCCACAATTTCCTCATAATCTGCTTCCTCCTCTTCCTCTAGAATCTCATCATGCTCTTGGTTCTCTACATCCATATGATTATCCTCATCTTCTTCATCTTCTTCGCCATCCTCACCTCCTCCAGCTTTCTTTTTGGATGAAGAGGAACTTGATTTTTTCACCTTTTTAGAAGTTGGAGGAGTGGGCGAGGGAGATCTGGAGGATTGGCTTGTATTACTGTGTTTCTTCTTCTTTTTCGGGGTTTTCTTCGGAGATCGGATTGATTTGCTCATTTTGGGTTTGGGAGCCTCTTCAAATTCTTCGCTATCTGACTCGGACTCTTTCTTCTTCTCTTTTTTCTCTTGATCTTCATCCTCCTCATCAACAAGAGGGGATAAAGATACGGAAAGGGAGTTATTTGTCATGCGACCCCAGCAGCAGCGGATTTCTTGCGTTTGCTCTTGCTCCCACTGCCTGACTTTTTGGGGGATGACTTGACTGGGGAGGCTTTGCTATTCTTTTTACTCACAGCAGCAGCAACTGTCTGCTTGGATATGGTTTGCTTGGAGGTATGACTTTGAGGTTGACGCTCAGTAGAGACAGAGGAAGAGTTTCTACTTCCAGAACCAGAAAAGCCTCCACTGGAAGCGCCTCTCCTCTCCCTCAAATGTAATCTCGCCTTGCGCTCTTCTCTTTGAATGGCTTCAGCTAGCAGACGATCTGCTTCCTCTTGCTCTTGCCTTTTTCGTCGGAGCTCCTCCTCATCAGGGGAGGACTCTCTCCCCTCATGGTCCTCATCCATGTGCTCATCCATGCTGCTGCTTATCTTGCTAGTGTTGGGTTTGTTGTTGCTCCTGTTCCTATTATTGTTGTCGTCGTCCTCGTCCTCGTCCTCGTCCTCTTCTGGACACCAGCTATTATCATCGTCGTCGCCACCAAGGGCCCTTGACTTGATACTACTTAAAGTTTTACTTAAAAGGGATCCACTACCACAACCACTGCCACTTGCACAAGGGATGGGCAAAGAAAGTGTACTACTGTTTCTAATTCGACTCTGCGTCGCACTCAATATCCCGTTGGACAAAGAGGCAATAGCACTGATGCCACTACCGCTGCAACTTGCACCAACAGAACACGAGTCGTGGGAATGATGATGATGGTGATCGTCCTTGCTACTACTTGTGTCAATGAACGACCTTCCGTTTCGTCTGAGTTGCTGCTCAAGCATGCGCTTCCGAAGGAGCTTCTCCTTTTCTGCAAAGAGACGTGGGAGTTCGGGGAGAAAGTCGTCACGGAGGGTTCGATGAAGACCTCGCTCATGAACAGACTTGCAGTTTTTGAACTTTTGGGTCAGGATTTGCCAGTCTTGTTCCGTGAAACAAACCACTTGCCACTTGGTCGTTATATGAGGGGGCTGTTTTTCAGGTAATTTACGCTTTCCACGCTTTTTCACCGGTTGGTTCTATGTAAAAGTAGTAAAATTACACCTTAGAACTTTCTCCAAAACATCTTAATTCACTCATCCAGAACACCCCCGTTTGTACATACCCAGAGGTAGAAGTGTAATCTTCGCGGTACAAGCGAGTCCCGTAAAAGTACCAATACGTGCTGCCACCACTGTCCTGGCCTAATGGTTCAACTCGAAGACTTTCTGCTTCTAAAGTCTGTCGGCGTAATAAACAAGCTTTTTTATAGTTCCTTTTCAAACTGAATTTATGATCTTTCTTTCCACATCACATCATTTTCTGATCACGCAGTTACCTTCAAAGCGTCTGGAACATCGTCATTATCCAATCTAAAGTCACAAAGATCTCTCAGGATTTCTATTTTGGTTCGGAGAGGTAGTGAATGGAATGCGACATCGCCGTCAAACGGATTATTTTTTGTTGGATCCTCCTACAACACAAAAAACCTTACTATTATTCAACTGTGTGTGGTTTAGTTACATTACATGACAAGAGCTTCTTGATGAGCATAAATTATGCTCAAATGTATTGAATTATTACGATCAAAGGTAATCCCAACCAAATTCAGCTAACACACAATAAGCAATCATTTGTTTGCAATGAATGTGTCTTCCGATGAGCAACATTTTTGCTACTAATTTTCACATTAGAGTTGGAGTCGGAGAAAACAAAAACTAAAGAGGCAGAAGGGAAAAGCTGCGTGGGTTGGGAATAAAAGCAGATTTGTATCTTGACACAAAGAGGATTCCTCCGCATTTGAACAAGAGAAGAGATTTTCGATTCTAATAGTAATGATTTCGCGACAGCAAATTGACCAGGCATTGAGTTGGATGAAGAGTGAGCGGAAACGGTGATGCTTTTGCCTGTCATACACGTTGAGAATAATAAGGTATTGTATTCCAGTTTTCCTTATTACCAGCGAATACATAATAGTAACTCATTATTTTAGCAAAAACTACATCCTCTTTTCCTCCTTCCAATTCCATTAAAACAAACTATGTTAAACAAAAATTTTTAAAATGAGCACAAGTCTCTCTAATTATTTGTCAAATGGAATCTCATTTTCTTCTCATCAGTACCATATTGTTGAATCCTTCTTTTTTACTGTAAAACCAGACATGAATAAAATGAAATAAAATGAAAAGTGTTTTCCAGACTTGTCGAAAATAAAAATAAAAATTACAGACTGCTCATCTCATCATTTCTACCCACATTATTCCTTTTCCTAGTAATGAGGAAGCTCGTCGTCAACATCGTCATCTTCTTCTTCTTCTTTAGTAAAACACATTGTACAGTGTGCCTCATCTATTATCCGTCTTCATGTAGGCTTTTTACTTTGCTGTATTTTAACTCGTTTTATTACCAACGCCAACTCAAGCCTATATTTTAAAGCTGATGTTTGAATCCAGGCTTCTTTCTACGTTCTACCTTTTCCCCGGAATGAAAGGAAATACATAACGATTCAAAGTGGTACTATATAAGAAAGCTAAAGACTGTATATAGTTCATAATAATGCATACTTTTTCATGATGATCATGCATACATCCATCATATTTTCTCTTTACTACCGAACCAGCCACCACCATCAACCATAATAATAACATGACGATATGTATATTAACCCAATATGTATTATTATTCATCCCTTTCGCGTGCTTCCCTATTTTTTCGTACAAAACAACCAAACAACTTTTTTTCTCTGTTTTTCCCTTCCTCCACAACATTGCAGCCAGAGCAAGCCTACCTTCCTACGCAGCATTAGCAATAGTTCCTTTCCTTAATACTCAATAACAGTGTTACTGGATGCAAGACATCGAAATACATCCATTACACTCGACGAAACAGCACAGGTAAAAAAATATGAACATGAAATTTAGGAATAACAACCTTTCTTTTTTACAATACCAAAGTGGAAAAATGCCTATGATATGAATGCCTTTTCTCTATAATTTCATTTCGCACAGCCTTTTAGACCCTGTTCTCTGTCTTCATACATTTAATATAACATAGCCTTGCTCTTTCCAGCCGGAGTGAGATAGAGAAAGGGAGAGGAATATGTATATTTATGCCGTGTATTTTTCCCTTTCGCTATGTCTACTTTCACTTCACCTTGTTTTCCTACCTTACCTCGACTGCCTACATTCATCACATCACATTCATCATGCTTCAATAGCCTATACTTCCTCTCGGAAAACAAGTAGTGAGTCTAGCATATGGTTGGGCTATACACAACATCTTATCGTTGGTTATAGCAGGTGAAAGGTGTACAAGTACGTATAAGTAAAAAATGAAGCCCACTTATTACATCCTGTATGATAGAAAGCGAATGACTTCAGAATACAAAATCTAACAATGTAGTTGGTATTGCAATACAATTCGATGTCCAACTAACCAAACCGGTCAACTACCTTAGAATCTACGTTAGTAGCAGCCAGGGAGTGTGCTGACATGACATACTACAATTTTTTTTCTGGAATTTATTCTGATTTTATATTTTCATGGTTGTATTTCATTCACAGGTATAAAAAAAGGATGAAAATGAACATTATTAAAACTATTTCCTACTCAGCTTACTTTCTTTGCGTGCATAAATTTTTTTAGAAGTTTGTAATATGCATATACATAACTTGGGCAAATAAACAAACAAAACAACAGGAGGAGTAGGATAAATGAAAGTAAAGTGCGACAAAGAAAGAAAAGGGTTGAGCCTTTTCATGTATTGCTATATCATGTACCGGTTGCACATTCCCCCATATAATAATCATACATGTTTTGTTGTCTTATCACATCACAAAAATCTCTGAACATGTTGTTATTTCCTTTCACTAACATCTGAAATGAAGCGTGTGCAATATACTCTGCAACAACATACATGTTGGCAGATTGTAGACAGAAGGGGTTAAAAGAAAAAAAAGAAAAAATTTCATTCAGCTCCTATTTTTAAGCAGGAAGGAGGCAAGTCAATTTTTGTTGCTGAATTTGAGCAACAACAAAACATGTATGTTGCCCATTTAATAGAGTATTCTTACGAAAGTGGAAATATTTTATGTGTTCGTACTGTTTGGGTCATAAAGAGTTACGCATTTTCACCAGTCCAATACTCAATACACATACTATGTCCAAAGGGCTTTCACCGCAACAGCCACTCTTGCCCGACCTAAATCATGTATGTATATTTTAGAGCCAAGCGAAAGTCAGAAAAATACGACGATAGAAAATAGATACGACTGGACTTGTGATTTGATATCAGTATACATACTTTAACTTGGTGTAGTTGAAGGTATGAAGAATTTTAGTTGTATTCCAGAAAGACTGCTGATAATGGCCAGAAGTTTGTAATTAGTAAATGAAAGTCGAAATTAAATTACAGCTTTCAATTTTAGTTATTTCTCTAAAGCGACGATGAGTAAATATAGAAGTTTGCCTTATGCCGTATATAAACCTGAGTTATTGAATGTTTATAAAAACATCTAGTCCAAAAACAGTGAGGCAATGTGAGATTTTTCGTGTCTCAGGTTGATTTGCTATTGTTGGTTGGAGAACTTTGGTTTATTCGCTTTTATTTTACATAAGCTGTTTCTGACGGTTGGTATGCACACTAAAAAAATATTTGATATCCTCCCGACTTGATATTGTTTGATGTCTTGATACAGCTAATTATAGTCCGTAGCGTCTGGGTATATTGCAAAACTAACTTCGTCGTGCATACCATAGCGTTTTCAAATATCATATACTTATTCAAGTTGGAGTTTGAAAGCGTAGGCGCGCTTAAATTGCAAGAGAAATTAATTCAATGAGAAAAATTAAATCAACAAAAAGTTTAATCAAGGAAGTGTTCTTTATTCAAAATATTGTCTTCAAAGGGCGGCTCATGTCACCATGCATGATAACTGAGCTCAACCATTCCAAAAAGAGAAACATAAACTTGTAATCTGTTCTCAAGTTTCCGATAATATGCCAAAAAAAAATTGTGTTGGTATTAGAGAGAAAGGCTTGTCAACATTTACAAAGTGACAAATATTTGCATGATTCTTTACTGTTTATTTTTCACCTAAGCAATAATAAGATTTTGTGCTCCTACTATGGTCAAATGGTTACATAAATTTAATTGTGCAAGCGACGGAAAATCTAGGTGATTATTCACAAATACATATTACATACATGCATTGAGCTATGGAGATTGAAATAGTCAGCTATACATGGAAACTGAACTTGACTGACAACTGACGATAAGTCTCAGTATTCCAACAAAAAATGGAGTTGATATCTGGCAAATATTACCATCAACTATTGATGATATATGCACTGCATTCAGTATGATAACGTTCTCTAAGAAGTCAATTGATCAAAAGTAGACTTGCTGAATGGCCCTTTGTTTTATTTTTAATGTATATGTACTCTAATCCTTTTCACAGTTGTTATCTATCAGTTCCACATGTCCTATAATAATAAGCATCAAATGGCCCCAGATAAAAATTAGTACTGTACGCATTGTATGCTATATTGGCTCAATAGTGCCGAGATTTAGCTTTATGAATTTCGCGTAGCTATCAGAGAGCTTTAAGTACATATTATTTTACGCTATTGAATCACAGTTAGTTACAGAGAGTTTAATATTAAACGCATTTGTGAGCGTATGCTTATGAATACATCCTAGAGTTTTGATGAGAATGAGAAGCTTAATGCAGCGGTTCTAAATCCATTCACCACTAAATAACTCCACAAAATCATGGAAGCAGCTTGTGTAGATCTAATCTGAGCGAACTTAAAAGGGGTTCCAAGAAAGCATAGGTGAAAGTCTGTTCGAAGGAGTTGCTTACCTCACATTTGATGCGAAAGAGTCTCCTCAGGTACATTTGATAATTGGACGAGGTGATATTCATCTTTATTCGTGTTGAAGCAGCCCCTGAGAAGTCGAACAATCAAATCTTGAAAGAGAGCTTCCCAGAGTCTTCAACACCGTCCGTAATAAGTGCTTCCTCAAGCTCCTTTAAAAGTTTCACACACGAGTTTTTTCCGTTTACAACAAAATTGTCTTACATTTCCCATTCTCTATCCACACATTTGACATTTAATGAAATAAATAATTAAAAATCAAAATATTTCTTTTACTTTTAATTAGAAATACATGTTCCATGTGTGAAATTTTGTAGCAGTAGTAGAGTAGTAGTGTTGTCAGTTATTCCAGTATTCGTCTTAAATTTAATTCTGCTTTCTCTTGTATACAAAAACAAAACAAAATATCCGACTTGAGTTTGCGGAAAGGAGAGAGAGAGCTGCTCAACTCAACAATAACAATCACAAGCAACAAGAGGACAACAAGGGAACCTATGAATGAGAATGCACAAAATAATAATATATATTTTATAATGGATACAACAATAATAAGAATAAGAAATGAGTCTAGAAAACTACGTTGTTTCAGGGGAAAAATTAAGAAAGTACACCAGACCACAAATCAAAAAATGCAACTACAAACAATGTGGATTGTCAAGTGCAAGGATGGTTGAATGAGCAAAAATTCCTGCAAAATAATACTCGCAAATTGTCCCATTTAACTGTCATGTCAAATATAATGTGTTTCTGGAGCATGAAGAGGTGATAAGAACCCAACAGTTCCTTTTCTTAGGCAAAAAAAGTTGGGAAATATGGAATGTTCTATTATTGTCACTTGTGTAGCTGGGTTCGATGACAAAGATCACTAGCTCTTTGTTCCGTATGCCATGCAACTGATGCAACTGATGTTGCAGCTACGAATGTGTGGTAATGCTGTATTGCCCAAGAACCTTGTTACTGTCGACGAATTTAATACACTTGTAAAACGATGTAAAAAAAATCTATATGAGGATGTTCAGCCACCTTAAATCTTCTCTTGGCCTTCCATAAATACACATTATTAATAAACCACATGCTGAGCATTACCTCGCTAATATTTACAATCATTTGAACTTTACAAATTTAGGAGTTGTATTATGAATTTTAAAAACATAAAGACAGTATGTGAACATCTGAGAAGTGACTTACAGGTGGCTGGAACACGCACTGTGCCGAAGTTTTAACGACAAACGTATGATCATTGCTCATGTCTATAGGCTTGACACATGTCCCCATGAAAATCACATTAATTATTATTATCCGACCTTTTCTTAGTCAGTGTCCTTTTACCAAGTTTAAATTCATTCTACCTCAATGCCGACATGATAGGATCTTTCATGGTGATTTGAACATCTTGTTTTACGTCAATACACACTAGATAACGTAGTTCCATAATAATAATAATGAGTACTAAAATATGATGAACGAAGAGCAAGTACTTACTCCTCCAATCTGCATGTAGCTCTTGCGTAACCTATTCTCCATTTGTATTCCTCACGATCGATATACATTTTTGGCCATGATGCTTTAGATATAATTGCCTCCAGCATAACATTACCACTTCCTTATTTCTGCTTTGCCTTAAAACCCTTTCATCGTTCAATATTTACTACTAAATCCACCTGTTTTCCATCCTACAGACATGTATGGTGTTTGATGTCTATGTGAAAGTAATTACTTACTCTATCAAGTCACTCATGATGCAAAAACCTAATACGTAACACGAAGCAGTTTCACATTCAATAAAGTCTAAAAATAGTTGTCATTCCATAAAAGAAAAATTTGAGTAGTCAGTCACCTGTAAATACACGTGCACTTTATGTGAAAATTATTTCTTATATAAGGCATTTTATGTTCCACATTATGTAATGCAAACTTCTGCACGGCAAAAAAGGGTAAGGGATTGTCAATGTCAGTTTGGAGGATGCAGTTAAACGTAAGAGTGCATAAAACAAATATATATATGTAAGCTTGGTTTATGTAGCATAATTAAATGAATGGAACATGTGTGGTGGTCATAACGTAACCAACCGTTTAGATTAGCTGTTTCGCAACTGATTTGTGTGGGTAAGTAGTAGAGATTATGGCATTAATTTTGGCAACAATTTTTAAGACGGCCATGTTGCAAAGAGGTTTTAAAGTAAAGACTTGAAAGAGAATTAATATGGTTGGTCTTACCTCAATATCAAAGTCAAGCAATTCAAAGTACAAACGAAAGAGTGAACAAAAATGAGCTATACATGGAACTTCCCACCAACTCTGCACATCTAGAATCAGAAAAATGAGAGGGTTTCGATTGGAGCACTGCCTTTGTTAATCAAACACTTTTTAACGAAATTGACACAAGAACAACAACAACAACATGAGCAACAGATTCACTAATAATCACCGCAACTATCAACAACAATAATACTAAATTATGCTTCAAGCATTCATTTTAACGATATTTCACGTTTCTAGAGAGCTAACGTCTCACAAAACATACAAATCATAGCATATATATGTATTGTTGACTGAATTATTGACGTTTTGAGACTCATAATGCATCTTTGGAGTTAAAATTAAAAATCGTTAAGCAATTGGTTGCAATTTTTGTTTACCACCGAGCATGACGTGTAATCCTGTCTGAATGTGTGTTTTTCAGTGAAGTTTTATAATTTGGTTTGACAACCAATTGATGTCATAATCAATTATCGGCAAAATCTCAGGAAGGAGATAACTAGTGTCAAAATCAAATTCCTCAAGCTTACACGTGAATATGAAGTATACAAATGTGCACGCACGCACAATGAACCATTTAAAACTTTTTCGTAAAAATGTCAACCAAAATTAAAAGGATTTTAAAGGGATGACAACACAAAATCTGTGTTTGCTTCCTTGGCAAACAGTAGTTTTTAAAAGTTGCTGGTCGTTAAAAACACGAGCACAATATTTACTTTGTGTGTAGTGTTTCTGTCCTGGTTGAGGTTTGATTTGGAATTCAAAAACTGAATAGTGAGCGAGTATCTGCTCAACTGAACTAGGTATAGTGGAGTATACGGACGGGTGCAGAAAACGTGAGCATGAGCACCAACAGAGCGTTTCCCTCCATTAGCTCTGAGAATCAGTTACAACTGAATTTCACTGCACATTATCATTTGTTTTCAATCTTATTTTCACCAACCACTGCAACTGGCAACGGTGGCGTTATGTTGGTGACGATCTGTCCTGCATCATGGTTACAACTACAGTTAAAAATAGTTATTTGGTCCATAAAAACCACGATATTGAAATAAAAACGTTGTCCATGTAATTTTAGTTGGCGTTAGCATGGCATAAACCTCACTTGAAAGTCACAAAAAACTATAAACTATCTTTGCAACTGAATATTTGCTGACTTTTGTGCTAAAGTATGTTGGAGTGTGTGTATGGCGCTATAAGTATGAGAATGACTGACTGATGAAAATGTGAATTGTTTTCATCACATTCAACATTATTCTACATATTTTTTCCAATACTATTACGTATATAGGTATACAGCTTTGTATTAGAAGATGTTTTTTCTAGTTTTTCTCGCTATTCTTATTTAAAGAATACTTACTCTCAATCGTATCGTATCCCTTCATGATGAAAAATATGATGATGACTGACCGACTGACTGTTTATACTACATTTTATTCTATGATTCTCTCTTTTTCTCTCGTCTCTCAGTTGAATATTGTGACGATGATGATGATTATCTTATATCCCAATAATACTAATACACAACACAAGCATTTTCAGCCACCAGCAGCCACCTTTTTACATTTTTTGCTTCGTTTCTCTCGCTCTCTCTCTCTTGTTGTTATGCGTGTGTGCTGTATCAATATAGTATGGTGAATGGTTCAAAATATATGAAAAAGAACATTTTCATCCAATGTATACGTGGATTCTTTTTTACTTCCTTTTTATATATCAGCTCCACTCCACCATACTATTTGTAATTTATACTTTCATAGCAACATAATATATACGTAGGATGGTGGTGGTGGCATATATTCGGCTTATGTATCTACATACTTCTATGCTTCTCACATGCGTCTTGGCATTGTTGGGCAAAAACTGAGTTTCTACATTGTTTGATACAGAAGAAGCGAAGCAAGTGGCAATGCAATGTGATATAGCAACCAAATTTTTTGCTTCACGTTTTCCTCTATATCCTTTGCCACTATGGACGTACCTATCTGCATTTAGAAACACAGGCGAGAGGCCGAGCGCCAACATGAGATTCACGAAGAATATTATGGAATTGAGAGTCGACACGAAACTCCACAACAAACAACAATATATGTGTATGGAAGTGAAGTAACAGACTACATAAAATACGAATTGGAGGAGCGAGAGACGTGGAGAAAACACACACACACCCGCTCTTAAAGAGTGAGTGAATGATGCACCTTATAGTACAAAATGTATGAGTGAGTGAGGTGAGAACCCCCTTGCAACATGTAATACGCATTTCAATAGCTCCTCCGTTTTCCATATGAAGGGTATGGCCAAACCCTTTCGAAAATCCTCTTGTGCATCACATCTCACTCGGAGTCGTTTTGTATTGTAACAGTAAGCAAAGGAAAAAACTCGTTCCTCAACGAACGAACGAACGAACGAAAAATTTATCGTTGCAAGAAGTCAGGGTAGACTAGTAATACTTTCGATACGATGCTTGTTAGTGCTTGCTCAATCAACGCGCACCGCGTACAGCTCATGTCCGTTCGAAGAGCAAGTTGATTCTGTTACCACCTAAAAAAAGTAAGCCCTTCTCTTTACAGGAAGCTCTCCCTTTGCGGCTGTCTACAACAGAACACACTGATTTAGCTAAGGGGAGAAGTGAAGGTGGTGGTAAGGAAAAAGCGGGCGGGAAAATGTAGGTCCTCTCCGTATTGTCCATACAAACATATTACATACCATTTACGTAACATTACATGCTCGCTCACAAGCACACAATATGGTCTGATTTTCATTTGGAAATGCGCGAGCGTCAGATGAGATCTGACTGCCACCTGAATCATTTGTTGCGAAGCAATGTGGATCTCATCATCAATGATACTAACAAAAAGTCGCCTTAGTGTGAGCCACTGTTGTCAGCAATGCTCTGGTTTTTCACAGTACTACTTTTCCCAAACAAATATCACGTTTAACTTCTTATCACGCTTTCCAACATCGGCATTATTATTAGGGATGAGTAGAACCAAATCAATGGAACGTAATGACAAAGAAACTTTTGATATAGTTAGTAATAATTATGTATGGTTGTATGAAAAACTAAACTGGATTAAGAACAGTAGCAATTCACCCCATGACCCAAATATGATACTGTCGTATTAAGTAACATTTTGCATACTGATCTACAATGAATAATGAGTAGAGATAAAGATTCTCATTATGCAGAGGCGAGGGTCTGTAATAGTCAAGTAGTTGACACAGGGAAGCAATGGGCTAGTCAAATTGTGTATGGAGTTTTCATTGCATAGGAATTAGTGTATACAACATTAAAGCATAAAAATTTTAGATTTTGAACAACTAATGTGCTTGCTATGTAATCAAATGAATGTATGAATTTCATTCAGAAATGTTTTTTCTTGCTGGGTTTTTTTAAAACAATTAGCTATTGCTTTCTCGGCTTAACGCTGTCATGTCAAAATTCAAATCAAATAGAATTTTTAGCGATTTCTACTTAGAAATTAGCTAGAATTCTAGTATTTAATATGGAAATGAACCTTTACACAGTTAGCATACGATATGCGATGATGAGTGCAGGATTTTTGCAGGAATAAAGAAATGTATGCGGTTGTCCTTAATATACTACAGAAATGCTATACTACCATAATATAATATTTTATTTTCATGTTATACGAACATCCTTAATTTTATATAAAATCCATTTGTAACAATCATTCATCGTGAATACATATAATTGAATACAGGTACAGCCTGAGTTTATATGCTAGGATTTGAGTTTCTGGTCATCAACTCTGGTCCAGCGAGCAAAATCTACTGGTCATGAATGTCATGATAAGGATCCAAACCAATTTACTTAGTTTTTACCGCGATATAAACATTAATTAAACAGGGAAAGTTTACAACTAGAGATTGTAAATTGTAAGCCGCTTTACTTCTCTGATGCGATGATCGGAACAACAAAACCAGTCTGCTTTCGTTCAAGATAGCGAGCACGTGCATTTTCAAGCGCATCTCCTACCGTTCTCTTTTTCCAGACAGGATGCTCACTGAGTTTGATTGGCACACCTGAAGACTGAGAATCATTACTTTTACCAGTACTGGAAGTGGAAGCTTGTGGACGGTTCTCTTTGTGCCCTGACTTTTCAGACTTTCTACCTCTCTCCAAACGTGGGCTCCGACTCTGAGATCCGCTTCTGTTGCGTCTGGGTGTTCTGGAGACACACCTGCTCCGCCTATGACGGCGAGGGGCACGGGCACGCTCTCGTGAGCGATATCGTCTCTCATGCCCGCAATCTTGGTCGCCGCGAAAATAACGAAAGCGTTCATTTTATCGCGTCCACGCTTTTCATCGCTGTCTCGTCGACGCTCTTTGTCTGTGTCTCTGTCACGACTACGATCGCGATGGTGATGTCGTTTCTCTTTGTGTCTTTCCAACTCCTTGCCTTTCTCGCGGTGATGATGGTGGCTTTCAGAATCCTTGCGACTAGAAGATTGATGTCGGGGTGAGCTTCCATGTTCCTCTTCATCACTGCTGCTCTTCTCATACTTTGCTTTCTTGGCAGGGGAGGATTCATCCGTTTCCTTTTCATCTTTAACCTCTTTCCCTGTTTTCTCTTCATGCATTGTCTGTCGATACAAGTGTCTGTAGAAGCCACTCAGATCCTTTTGCTTTGTTACTTCAGCCATATCTGTAAAAATTATATAAGGTCAGCACTTTATATAAAAACAGTTACATTATAAAAATGGAGTAGAATCCATATGTGGAGAATTACCGTCAATAGCATCCTGCCTTTTCTCTTCATCCTCAAGACGCTTCAGCTCTTCCATCTTTCTTTTGTAGGCCCCCGTTACAAAAGCTTCTTTATCTTTATACATATCCCCTTCTTTCTCTATATCCTTCTGCGCTTGCTTCTCAATTCGACGCTCATTTTCCCGTTGACGTCTCTCCGCAGTTTTCATCAGCTCACCAATATACTTTGGCTTTTTGTCGCCTTTCGCTTTCTCTCGTTTTTCTGTTCGGTCCTTGTCCATTTCATCATACACTTCATCATACTGGAAAACTGTTGGATCTTCTTCCAAAGCCTTCTTCAGTGTTTGAGCTGCTTGCTTGTGTTGCATGCTCCCAAATTTCTGAAATGAAACAGATCAAATATGTGTCAAATTTATACAATGAAATCAAAAATGCTAATTCGTCCGTCCATCTGGAGTTGATATTTCACAGCAACAAAATAAATCAAAAGTTCTTTTCCATTCTTACCATCTTGGCCATTATATTTGGTTTGGCCATGATGACACTGGTTGTTGTTATTGATGTGTCTAATAACTGACGTCTGCTAACCTCACTCACAGCGCTACCTTAAGCTAATATGCTTCAATTTGCACGTCGTACCATTTCTTCACACGACTGATGATTATGCTTCAATCTTGATTATCTCAAGTCTTAACCAAAATACAACATAAATTAGATCTTTCTTAACAAAAACAGATAACGGGTTTGTATACTCATCTCAGCTGACCAACAAGTAAAACATAATCTCACGAAGTCAGTCTCCGTTGTGCTCCTGCCTGCAGAGTGCAGTGCACTAAATACTTTATATTTTTACTATATTATTGTAAACTTTAAATACAACTTACGCCTCTACTTGCACTCTGCTAAGATGTCGACTATTTACAAAAAGCACGAATAATCGGGGCGACAGTATACTTTGTTGGGTGCATAAAAGTGTATCCACAAGCGTACAAAAAACTATACATTGCGAGTTGCAGCTATACATAATATGATACATTTACAACAAAGTATTTGATGAAAGGGAACATGAGGATCTGCATAGGGAAACCTAAGCCGGCTCCAGAAATGCTTCTTTTGTGCCATTCGACTTGTCAGCGGAAAATGAGTCTTTTTCATACCATACTGTGCAAAATAAAATGGAATATGGACGGAAAGGACCTGCTTCCTATTATGTACTTTTCCAGCACACAATTTATGCTTTCTCAAAAACCATACTGATGATGAGTAGTACAATGATTCTCTCAGTTCTTTTTGCAAAACGTAAATTCGATCGAGGATACGAACAATGTAAATGTCCTATGCAAGTAATTTTATTGTGCTATCTATCCTGCACCTGAACTGGAAGCTCATCTCTTTTCTTTCCTTATAGAACATCACTTTGTGCTGTTTCGGCAATTTTAGTCTTGTCATCATGAATAGCATTTTTCGTTTCGAAAATACATAAGAATATTCAAATTATTCGCATGTTTTCAAGTACTTTTTCTTCCCTTCATCCAATCTAAACAGCGAAACTAAATTACATAAAACTCACTTTCATCAAGAGCGACACAGATTTCTGCACCGTTTCGTTTAAACTTTAGAGTGGCTTTCAGCCGGCCTATTCCAGTTTTGCGATCTGAACCAAATCAATCAATAAATTTTGTCCTTTTACCCTTCGTTTCATCTCCACTTGAATTTATAATTCCATTCACGAAATACTCTTCCTCGCCAGCATAAACCACATCAGTCAGTGTTCGGTATTGGAAAGTGTTTTCGTTTTATCATCAAATCGCCAACTCATCGTTTGTTTCTTGCGACTCACATTTTCTTACATGCAAAAACAGTGGAGATGCAGTGAGCTTAAAAAAGTGCATAAACCATGTGATATGCTAATATGTACGCAGACAGAAACGTGAAGACATGCAACGGTTTTTGTATTCTTCTCTAGCATTCTGCCCTTGTCGTGTGTGTGTAAGTGTCTGTCTATCTACTAGGAATTTCTGCAATGACCTTGTGAGATCACGGACCTAAAATAAAAAGTGTGTGCATTTGCATATCTCAGATATATCTAACAAAGATAGGCTTTTATTCTCTTCCTCGTTACATACTGTTTTATTAGCATCTTCGTGGTTGGTATTGCATTTTGATGTGCCTATGATAAGACGACGATTTCTTAAAAACTCATTTGGGTAATTTTGTTTCTGCCAGACAGAGCATAAGTATTTCTACGATTAGGGTTTTACAAGTTTTAATGCTCAAAGAAATGTTCATTTGGCTAAAGACCCAATAGGGCATTAGGTCCCCTTGTTGTTAATTCTCAATACTTGTTTTGTGTTCAGTCCTGACAGCTCTTAGCCCCCTTTCATATTCCAGCTCAAGAGCTCATTATAACTAATTAAAGTGTTGTTTTGTCGTTTCTTGCTGCTAAGGTAACGGCCTTGTTACAATATAAAGTGAGAGAGAGAGGAAGAGGGATTATTTTGTAAGCTGTCCAACATTATTTTCCTTCAGTTATTGTGTCATAAAACGGAGAGGGGAAGCAGCGTTCAAGCGTGGAAAGAGGAGTATCAACAACAGTTAGCATCATTGGCACACCGTTTCTTTCGGTCAGTTCACCTCCGTTAGTTTGCTTGACTATGAAGACTGCCAATAGTGCCAAATGCCAGGGACGGCCCCTCATCTCTCAACAACACACGGCCACGTTAGCACTCAAGTACGAAAGGATCGGTCACACGGAACGGAAGCGAGCGAGCTTGAGCTGGTGAAAGAAGGAGAATAGACATTGACTTGCGTTACGCTTCTATTACACTGTTGCTCCGAATCTAATGCAAACATTGCAATGCAAACCAACCAAAAACCAATGATTTTAAGAGGAGAAGACAAGACAGTCAGAACGGAGAAATACATTGCATTGTAGAATGTAGTGGTGTGCAATCGCAATCACTCACCATCCTCGCTCCGCAGCCATACATATATCTTACATTACCATTTACCATTAGTTTGTCCGACCTAACGTAGCACACAACCACATGAAAAGTGACGTGGTGCTTCGGGAAGGAAAAAGTGGTAAACTGTGAAAAAAAAGGATTATCATTGTCATCATCGCATCGTCATCATTTTTATGTAGAAAAGACTGTCTTTCTTACTGCTCATCCTTAGTTTTATTAAAAATTAAGTTTTTGTTGTGCTAACGTGTTTTTAAAGGGAACCTGATGGTGTATAATGTAATTGTGATAGGGATTGCTGGATACCATATTTCCCCATATTTTTCTATTCCATTTACTTTGACTTGAGTTGTTTGTAAGGAGATGGTTTTTGTATACCGGTAGCTAGACACATCACATCTCTCACAGAACAATATAGTCAATAGACTGGATTGTCAAAAGTACATATGTATAAGGAGGAGGATTCTAGTTTTACTTTTTGAGAATTGAGTAAAGTCAAATGCAATATGAATATAGGAGGCTAGGTTGTGCTGTAAACAGTTGACAGTGATATTTATATAGTGTATAAATCTTGCCATCACAGTAATCTTGTCCATTCATTTATTAATATTTTAGTTATCAGCTTTGGTCATTTAAATAGCTTATTCTGATAAGGAAGTTGAGTTAGTCAGCTGACAGCTGTCGGGTCTGTGAGTAGTTGTAGAAGTGGTTGTCTTATTTTTGCCTCTGTTTTACAATCATTTTCCAGTAAATAGTCATTCAGGGTGGTAGTAGATTTTATCGTCTGTGACGATACAAAAAAATAGTCATTTATTTCAATTCAAATACACATTATTTATTTTTGGTCTCACACAAAACTAGTAGTAATCGTAGCGCTTAGTAAACCCAGAAATAATATCTTTTATAAAGCATACAAAATTAGAGAAACAGTTACAACGTCAAGTACAAGTTCTTGGTTGTCAAAAAAAGCCGGAAGTTTTAGTCTCAGTTGTGTAATTATAAATGCTCAATTTCATCGATTTTTTGTTCGACAAAGGAAAAATTACTACCGCTAATCATCGAGTCGTCTGGATTTTTGGTAATCTATTAGCAAACCGCTAATCAAATCCTACACACGTAAGTTATACTATTCCTTTTTAACCGTAAATTTACAAATTGTAACACAAATAAATTGGAAAAATGTTTGTGAAGAATTACCTTGCATGCAAATGTTTTATTTGATTTAACTTGATTTAAGAATAGGCTGAAAAGGGAGGAAAGTGACGTTTAAATTTGTGAGTGTTTCAGTCGGATTGTAAAGAGAATAGGTCACAGAAAGGCAGTTTTTATTAGTAAAACACATGAATTTTTCTATTGACTGTTATGTAGTAGCCGGAAAAGCTGTGATTTGATATACATTTAGCAGATATGTGGCTTGAAGCCGGAGTTGGCCTTTATTATTTTATTATTCAAACTAAACGTCAATGTTTGGCTACGATGAGATACCAAAAGAAATATGTTAGCAGTTACTAGTTAGTATAGATGTCAACGTTTAAGTTTAGTATGACAGTCAAATCGGAATTTGTCCTTTCGTTATTTATAATTTCTTTAAAAACACTAACTATAGGCTAAATACACTTGGATATTTGATATTGATGCATAAAAGCCTATATATTTATAACTTTTACTTGTTGTTATAATACAGGGTTTTGTCTACTTCTTGCTATAGATGGTAAACGTAGGTGACGACGAAGCAGGTTTTTGTATTCAAGTCTCAAGTCTGTAGAATAAAACAAGGCAGGTGGGGACGCAGACGGAAGGTGGTTTGTGGGTATTGGTGCTGAGGTGGTGGTTGATTGGTGACGGATCTTCTGCTTCGCTTACTAAAGAAAAAAGTCAGAATAATTATACAGGGAAATGCCTAAGAAACGGAAGAATTCGAAGGGGAATGAGCTGGAGGAATTGAAATGGGAATTGAGAAAGCGAGGCGTTCGACCCACAGGGTCACAACAAGCTATGGTCAATCATTCATTCTTTGATATGTATATCATGTGTAGATAATATAAAATTCTTGCTTTGCTCTCATTTTTAGCCTTTTGTTTGAAACTATCATTTCTTCTGCATGGTTTGCCTGTCTGTGTTGTGTTCTGTAGTATTTTTGATGCCATTGTGATGTACAAAGGGAAATAAATTTTATTGATCTTGCGTGTTTTAAAGGATCTAATGAGGTATAACAGATTTTTGTATGGCTTCCGTTTGATCTTACATTGCCCATAATTTGTGTCCGTGCGTGAAGTTGATGCCTATGCAGTGTGCATAAGTATGTCTCACATTACAGGAATGTCAAATGTCACCAGATTGGGCAGTTGCTTTGCTTGCATAAATGAACATAAAGAGTGCAGCATGCCTCCGTACAGTAAATGCGACAACCAAATATTATACTGTATTCAACCGGAAAAGGGTCAGATGAGATTGATTAATAGGCTATTGATTTGATAGTTACGTTACACATCCACGTTCGCAGTTGGTTAGAGTCCGCACCGTGTTAGAGCATTAATATACCATTTTTTTCTTGTGCTATTGACACTTGATCACCATCATGTCATTATCATGTCTCTTTAATGTATTTTAAATGCTACGTTTTTAACTATGCACTTTCTGAATTCAATTTTTCTGTCATTATGTCTGCTCAAGCTATGCCATGCTAAACTAAACTTTGGACAAGCTCATCATAACTTAAGTCAGTGAACCTTACCTAGCTTCGTATTAGCTCTCCTTTTGACCTTCAACGTTGAGAATTCATTCATTCATCATTCGATTTGTAATAATATAGCCTTTTAACATTCACATGCTACTCATATTATTGAGGTTTTATCCTGAATAGCTAGGGAATTACAGTGGGAATTTAATTTGTCCTAATAGTTTTCCCCTTGCATCAAAATTCGTGTTGGCTAGATATTATTTGGTGAGGAACAAGGTGGATGAGACATGCGCTATCATTCATCATTTGATATAGATGTAGAACTTGGTTTGCCATTATCATCATCATCATCGAGATCGCATTGCACAAAAGTGAGGAATTAAATTGAACAATGGCTAGTAATACCAATTTATGTAGATTACGGCGTTTTGTTTATTTGTGTAATAATGAGTTAATGTCGAAGGTTTTGTTTGTGCTAATGGGTTTGATATTGGTTTCGTAAATGTACAGTCTAGCCTGCTCAGTTGGTTGGGCAAGAGCAAACATTTACAAGTTTTTTGTTTGCGCAACATCCCTGCTAATCTATTAAAATGAAAAACTAGATAGTGTAGTGAAAATCCACAGAAGAATATACTTTCTGTGTTAGATTGTGCTTTTTCATTATAGATTATTGACTCTGTTCCCAATATTTTTTTTCATTTGCTAAAAGTTCACGTGTTTTCTTGCTTTGTGACTATGTTTTTGTTAGTTTTTGTACCATTTTATTGCAATAGTGATGCTCAAATTTGGAAGAGAAGTGTAGTTTAATGTAAAATTCTAATCGTTTTCTTTATTTTATAAACGAAACAGGTGAAAAAGTTAGAAGAGCTCAAGAAAGAGGAGGAGAAAGCTCACCAGACTCGAATCATGAACAACAATACGAAACGAGGCAAGTCTAAAACGTCGTCGGGGTCGGATGCTGAGATGGATGGGCATCATATCAACAGCAGTGTTCAAAAAGTACGTCAAGACAGTGGAGACAAGAAGACAAAAAAGGTGTCCTCCTCTTCCTCAGCGTCTGCAATACAAACGGCGAGTGGGATGGTGGAGGAAGACCGATCAAAGATCACTATTTGGCGCGGCTTTCACAACCTTGTATTACTTTGTTCGAGAAATTCCATGCTCTATAGTGGACGCTAGGGATAGGTTCGCAATGTCGCTTTGTGACCCCAGAAGAAGATCGATACCTTTGTATAGACGAACGCTAATTCTTTTAGTTTTCCTTGGAATTCTATACAGTCTGTATTTCATGCTCCTTAAAGAAGACCCTAAGTCTATTAAGGTGAGCACACTCCAAACCAAATATAACTAACTAGCTCTGGATATAACCTTTTATTGACCAAGCAACTGGTTTGGCTTTAAATTTTAGATTAAGGAAGACATTGCGTGGTACTCATATTGGGTATTTCTTGGAATCCTGTCATCTGTGGGGTTGGGAACTGGCCTTCACACGTTCCTTTTATATCTCGGCCCTTTCATTGCAAAAGTCACGCTGGCAGCACAAGAGTGTGGCTCAGTACAATTCCCTCGCCCACCATATCCCGATCAGTAATATTATATCTCTACCTTACGTGATCTCAAGTTTTCAATAGTGGCATGGGATGATAACTGACTGTCTTTTCGTATTACCTCGCAGGGTTCTGTGTCCAGATGAAAGCAGTCCTGATGGTGTTACCGTGTCAGACATAATTGGGAAGATTAGGTGGGAATCACTAATGTGGGGGTTCGGAACTGCCCTTGGTGAACTGCCACCGTATTTCATGGCTCGTGCAGCTCGCATATCCGGCATGGCAGACGATGAGGACTTGGAGGAGTTTAACCAACTCCTTCAAAGGAAAAAGCGCCTTGACCCCTCCAAGCTGGTTAGTCAGTTAAGCTAACTTTAATTTTTTCGTAGTCATGCTGTACAAACTGTTAAAAGAGCTGTTGAAACTCAGAGTATCATGGAGCGGGGAAAGTTCTGGATGGAAGATCTCGTAGAAAAAGTTGGATTCTGGGGAATCCTTGCCTGTGCATCAATTCCAAATCCACTCTTTGACTTGGCTGGCATCACATGTGGACACTTTCTGGTTCCTTTCACTACTTTCTTTGGAGCGACTGTCATTGGGAAAGCCATTGTGAAAGTACATTTACAGATGACTTTTGTGATCCTTGCTTTCAACGAAGAATGGCTGGAACGGTGAGTGCCTCGTTGAGAAAATTGATTTAATTCTCCATCTGACTGATAAGATGTAACCAACAATTTTTTATTGGAAAAATTGTAGAGTGGTGTACCTACTCGACTCGGTGCCAAAACTGGGGCCTATTATTAGTGGACCGTTTGTTGAACTCATGAAGCATCAAAAAGATTCGTTACACAATCGCGGGTCTGATGTTCCATCGGTACGTAAAAATAAAACTATCTCTTCGACTTTTTGCCGTTTTAAACATTTCTCATTCACAAATTTAACAATGTTTAAATAGGAGGGTGGAATGGTGGCATCCATCCTGGAAAAGTTTGTAATGGGAATGGTAATCTACTTTGTAATATCAATCATCAACGCCATGGCTCAGCATTACCACAAACGGTTGACAAAAGAGAAAGCCAAACTTAAGTCATGACCGCATCATTCATAGTGAAGGTAAACACCAAAACAAATCCTCAAACTGGAACTGAGAAAAAAGTGGTAAAAAACAAGAAAAAAATAAAGCAAGTGATCTAAAACTATATAAATTAATTGTTATGCATACATACTATGTACGTACATTTCTTGTTCGTTTACCAACCAACCAATATTATACTACCTTGTAAGCAGGTAAACTAAAAAAAACAATATTAACTGAAAACAAAACAATTGTTGTGATGATGATAAAAAACAATTTTTTCTCACCACACAACTCGACTTTTTCCATGTAACGTTGTTTAAAAAAATTTGCAAAAACGAAACAAACAAAACAAAAATGAGGTTTAAAGAGAACAAAAAAAAGATGCCACAACTGTCACCACTGCTGCTGCTGCTTCAGAAGAAAGTAATAAGAGGGAATATGGTTACAATACATACATACAATAACATAAGTAAGTGACTAGCTTGAATATTGTAATACTTTGTGTAGAAGTAGCGAAAACAATGCTCTTATCAAAAGCAGCAAAACTCTAATATATATTTTTGTTGCTGGATAATGATAATTGATATAAAAACTGTCTTACTGATTTTTTGCACCATTCCTGATTTTAGTGAACCGTGTTGTGTTAGCGTAATAATGCAGATGAAAGAATTATGTATGAAATAATGTTTAAAGATGATGATAAAAGTATATTGTTATATGAGTTCTTGTATAGTTGATAAAAATGAATTGCTACTATTATTATTACAACTTAGTGATGATTACATGAAAACATCGTCGTATCAGTCGTTAAACGTCGTCGTCCTACGTAATTTTTAGAGTTATGTTATATACATGAATACACGCCCCCAACAAAGCAAGATTCTCAGATTAAAAGTGATGAATAAAATTTTAAAAATGTTTGGGAAATAGTAAATGAATAGAAGTGAGTTGTTTTTTTACTACTTAGCAAATAGAATATTTTATTTTGAAGATTATTAAGACAACCGTCTGGCGACACGTTCACCGCTATTTATAATGATAGTATACAATTTACATAAGAGACTACATCATTTTCTCACACTCTTTCTAGTCCATGTACATTTGTTTTGTTTCGGTGAGAGAACAGCGACTGGGTGTGGAGGTACGCATGTAAGATTATAACAGACGTTTAAGCATAATGCTCAATTTCTAGCGGTACAAGTGATCTGCCTCAATATTTGCAGCGATTTCTGGTTCCCACTTGTCACCATTGTTGAGGAGTTTTTCCTTGTTGTAAAGCAATTCTTCGTGGCTCTCCGTAGAGAACTCAAAGTTAGGGCCCTGCAAAATCAAATCACGAGCAAATGTTTTCAAAATTCACTTTGATACAACGAAGTTATTGGGAATTCTTTCGTAAATTGAATGTATATATGTGAGACATCATACCTCCACAATTGCATCCACAGGACAAGCTTCTTGGCAAAATCCACAATAAATACATTTAGTCATATCAATATCATATCTAGTAGTACGTCTACTTCCATCAGCTCTCTCCTCGGCTTCGATTGTTATGGCTTGAGCTGGACAAATGGCTTCACAAAGTTTACAAGCGATGCAACGCTCCTCCCCAGATGGATATCTTCTTAATGCGTGTTCCCCACGAAACCTGGGACTCAGAGGTCCTTTTTCAAATGGGTAATTAATCGTTGCTGGTTCCTTGAATATGTGAGCGAATGTAACTCCAGCACCTTCATTTTCGAAAACAGTCTTAATTTAAACATCTTCTCTATGTAAAGAGTTAGCAATTCATATATTTTGAAAAACATTTCCATTTACCCCGAAATAACTCAGTCCAGAACAAGGTTGCAGAAGCCCTATCGGTAATGCCTGTGAAACTGTTGTCAACTTCCTGATTCACAGATTTGTAGCCATGGCGAGATGGAGTTGTATGGTAAGAGGCGGCTGGTGAAATGTAAATGGGAACAGCGTTAAGTGAGCCTCTGGCTCGGGATAATGTTGCTCGCAACATGATCAAACGTCCTGTCGAAATTGAATAAAAACAACTTACTATTTAGAAATTATTACCTTCGTTAACTCTCGAAATGTTAGACTAGCCTAACATGGTTAAAACGGTAACATTTAAATATAACCTACCTTCGTACGCGAAGCACTAAATTAATGTTATTGAAATACAGCTGTTCCTGATCTCACCTATTTGGTACTTTTTACAAAGTCTTCTGTAAAAAGTAGAAAGTTTCTAATTTAAGATGATTTTATATAATACATACAATTCCCCTTAACAACAGAACAGAAATCGGCTTCAAATTAATTAGTAGTTTACCAAAATATCTTACTGAAAATCCGCAGCATGCATACACCGAAATTTTGTTCAAGTGCGTAACATCTATCTACCAAAAGAAAATAATATTTAGGAATTTGTTTTAGTAGCTTAAATAAAGCGGATGGATATTCACATATGTTGGGGCATTGACGAGTGGCATCGAGAATGTCTTTGTGCAGAAAGGGCAAAATGCATTATAGAAAATACAAATCAAGGAACTTGACGATTTCGCATTTGTACAGACCTTGCATGACTAGTACTTGTACGTTTGTTGTGGACGTGAAACTTTAAAAATCGTATCATCCATTCATTCATTGCAGCAGAAGTTTATTCCATCACTAGTTGTTTAAGTATCAGTTTAGTGAAGTAATTGCATATCGCTATAAAATACTGCTGATTAAAACCAACGTTACTTGTGTTATTCTTCATTTATGGAAACTATTACGAAGCTAATCGAATTTACTTTGAGTAAAAACATTAAAAAGCCCTCGTTATTTTGGCCTCTGGTTAACGTTAACAGTCAGGTTCAAATTCTTGTTGTAACAAGCTAACAAAATTTATTTAACGTAAGAAAAGCTAGGAAGGGAGAAACTGATAGATTTAATGGTAATAAAAACCACAACGTAACCACTAATCACGTTCATCTTAATAACACAGTTTAAGTTAACGAAAGACGAACGTAATATGAAGAATAATCAATAATGCATAGCTTTTGGCAGAAAAGTAATCTGAGAATGATAGTATGAAAAAAGGATCCCTGACACAAATAATTTTTTATTTGGTGTATGTGTTGCGGCTGGCTGCATACTTTTCCTAAGACGTATAATATTTTATGCATGCATTTATATTTTCCCTTTAAATCCATAAGATTAATTGCATCCTTCAAAGTTACCCGTCCATTGTCCATTTTTTCTCCTAATCCAAATGAATTTAAACCAAGGAAATATTGGTAAAAAATAGTGTGCACTTTGTTCAATAGTACACTCTTCACCACACCACACCATGCACCACCACAATAATTATATTCTTTAACAACCTACCTGAAAGCCTTCATTTAATTGTTGCAATGTTACAAGAAAAAAAACCTCTAATTTCGTGCATTCTATTCCAAAAGTCAACATCAAATAGCAGCCGTTGCTTGTCCGTGAAACATTTCATCAGATAGACGTCGTCTGGCAACATTTTAATTTTATTCTGGATACGCAAATTCATCATTCACGATTGCTCTGGCGAGAGCGACTAGATAACTTTGGTTTGGCTACCACATGACAGCGCTTCTAGTTTCTAAGATGACATTGAATTCATCAGCAATGTAATATTTTAGGATGCGGCAATAAATTAGTACCTTAGAATCTCTTGGCAAATAATAAAAACAGGAGTATCATCACCACCACAGTGGTTGCCACGCGGCCATCACTAAATCTAATGGCAATTTTCAACAAAGAAATAGGAAACAGCTTTTAGCAGAGCTGCTGAGATCTCTGATCATTATGTACACCTGGTGACTGCTTCAGATCAATGCCAAAAGCTCCCTCGGCGACCAAGTCGAAGCAATGTCACATCAACATTAATCCATACGTCACATGAGCATGAGACTATCGTTCGATGCAAATCTTTGCAAAAAGTGCAATAAATACGTACCTAATCATATATAATTTATATATATGGTACAATTCCTACCTTTTGATTGATGTGAATGACTGAAATAAGATTGTGAAGGGATTACATAACAATCATGCAAAAATATCGCTTGCACTTTCCTTTGAGACAGATGCGGTAGACCTGAAGTCAAGTTTGCAAATAATAATATTCAATATGATATGAAGATATTATTCGATACATGCTCACTTTATTTTGACTTCTTTGTTTGTTGTGAGCAAGAGTCATCTAACCAAAAAGACACACGGACATGGAAGGAACCAGTTATTCAACTTTTTTGCTGCCCATTCTTTCTATTATTATTTGAGAATCTATCGGTAGTTATGCAATATGATGATAAGGATGGCAGAATGTACTTGACCCCCTGACCTAGTACTAGTTAAATGACACTGACTATCTTCTTAGTTCGCAGTTATTGGAGAGTATGCAAGTACATATCTCTCTGGTAATTGTCACTTATCAACCTGAATGTTGGGTTGTATTTTGTATTGTTAGGAAGAAATAAAAATGTAAACATTTCAATAATGCTCATATACCATGCAATCGTAATCTGTCAATCAGATTAGTTATGTGGATGTGAAGTTAGTAAGGCCAATGACCTTGAAAATTACATCGAATTGTTTCTACATTACGGCTTTTCGCTCATTTTTGCGTGGGGTTGGACGCATGATTATACATAGTAAAAAAAATTCAGTGTCAATTTTCTTGTTGCAGATGAAAAAAGAGTAATTAGCAAATGGAATTATCGTAACATTGACAGAGGTAACGCAAAACGTAACAAGAGCACCATGTTTTATAGCGGTTTCCGTATCCTTCCTTCCTAAATGAGGATTACGATGGAGATGTGATGACTGATGACGACAATGCTGGGATGGAAGGACTTTGGACTTCTCAGTAGTCCAATAATGAAACCTAATCTGTAAAGTCTAAAGAAACATTTTTCATTATTAAATTACGAATTCCGAGAAATGTGAACCTTAATGAAAGCCTCAGGTACTACCTTTTACAGGGCTTTTATGCGTTTATCATTAAACCTTGAATTGAAAAGACCAAAATAAATATCAGGTTAAATATATAAATGCCACATTTTCCGCGTGTAGTAAATAAGTTTTCCAGTGACTTAATATTCTCACGTTGTATTTTTAGCGTTAAAAATTCAGCTTTGTAAATAAAACTCTTTGAAACCAAGGTTCAGTCACGAAGAGGTTGGCTTATGATCCGATTCTAGCATCCCCAGACATAATTCATGATGCGTCATAGGATAAAGTACAAAACTCAATCATTATGCAACTAAATCAGGAAAATTAGGTAGCGTAATTCCCAATTTGTCCAATCTAAATATAAATGAATGATTGATTCATTGAATCTTATCAATTTTTCTTGTATTTTAAATTAGTTTTATTTTCTCAGTCAGTGTATGATCCAGGTTTACACGGTTTGGTTCATCCGAATGAGAAGCAATCTTGCCTCAGAGAGAGATTTACTTTTAAAGCCCAATAAACCTTATGCGACATGCAAAGTTTCAAGTATGAATGGGCAAAAGATGACCGTATTCAAACACATCACATCCGTTTTTAGAAAGCCAAAT
Organism: Orchesella cincta; assembly: GCA_001718145.1. Lineage (NCBI taxonomy): Eukaryota > Metazoa > Arthropoda > Collembola > Entomobryomorpha > Orchesellidae > Orchesella > Orchesella cincta. The sequence continues at coordinate 37,886 of LJIJ01000718.1, read as the reverse complement.
CCAAATTAATCCCTCTGCCACAGTTACATGCTTTACATTATGTAAAAAATATGCATAGTCATGCATGCGCACACGTTGCGTGGTGCGTAGATTTTCGTTTCATTGTATATTTGAAAGTCGCATTTCATTTTCCTAGAAACATAAATATCTGTATCTAAACTACATAAACGGCGATGACAAGGCAAAATATTTGCTACAGTTGGTGCGTCACATTGCGTTGAACGAATTGTTAGATAACATTAAATAATTTTTTATTCTTCTTAATTTGGTATTAAACTGTATCGCATACATGTGTAGATTATCAAAGGGAAAGATTTGAATTACGTTAAATAAATGAAGCTAAAGGTAATTTTCACTTTTACTTCGGATTTCTTTGATGGTAATTTAATTTTATATTAAGAACTACCGATTATCTTACTCATAATTTTTACCCCTATATCTCAAAACCAATAGCTTTTATTTGCATAGAAACGTGTTATGTTATTAATAAGTTGTGTTGCTCCAGCAGCAACAAAGTCGACAACAAACAACCTGACAAGAATGGGATTGATTACAAAGGGGTTGCTCAATCGCTTGTTGTATTACAAATACAGGCTTTCGTTGCATGCTCGAGTTTCGACCCTTCCATCAACATGAGAAAAGGAATGCATCCGGTTTTCCGGTTGTAAGTAAGCTTGTCAACAGCAGGGAAGTAGACGGTTATAAAGATGCATGGTTTTGGGTTGTCCGGTTTAAACACATATGAGGGCATACGGTACGCGGTGTATTGCAGCTTTACTGTTTTTTTGTAAAACTGTGAAAGCGAAAGGAATGCATAGAGAGGTAAATGGAAAAAGCGGCACGGCTATCCAGACATTGAACCCAACATCACAGTTTCTTCCCTTTTCGTTTTTACTGTATTATGCTGAGACTGCTATTATGCTGTAGTGTACAAACAGTCCCGTTCGGTTCGTTAGCCGTTCTTTATGTCACGTTCTGTAAGTCACTTTCAGTGGCTTCCCTAGTTTCCATCGTGTCTTCTAGTCGTCATCAACACTTCATTCCCACACATATAACATTTGAATTTGTCAGGTCAGAAAAATAACTGTGTTATTTAACTTCACGTTTTTTAACTGTCATAAGTCAAAGCACCGGTTATATAATATAACCGACATGAAGAAACATCAGCTGGATCTGTGACTTGCCCTTATATAGTTAAATGTGTTGTTCGGGAAACATGTTTACTCGTCAGTTAGTCCGTCTTTAAAACATTCTGTGAGTAATTGTGAATAGTTATTTGTGCATTAATATTGGTCACCTATCAGTTATTCACATCCATAATCTAGTCCAACTTGAGCTTCTACTCCCATCTATTTGTTTTTAACTAGTCAGAGAGTGTTAAATGTGTATACTAAGTGTGTCATATTAATTTTACAACAGCTAAAATTCCAACGCAAGATTACACTGGAAGATTTGTATGTTGCATTGCATTGATTCTGTTGTCGCCTGTCATACATGACTGTAAACCGGATTAATTAGGTAAGTTGGTTAAAGTTCTCGCAACTAATTGCAAGATAATCTCCAGTCAACAACCATAACGCCATTTAAAAAAGTTAGCGTCAGTTACATGAGTATTACTCTGAGTGTGCTCGTGTCATAGTGTCCAGTTTAGCGAATCTAATTCAATTCTGCAATTACGTTTACTGAGAGCAAGAGTGTAACTCTTTGTTTACATGCTCATGTCGTTAATTAGCATCCTGTCGATGATTTCACAAAACAAGCACACGGCTTTACGCAAGTGAAAAATGAAATTTTAACGACATAATATGAACATTTGTATGAATGAATGAATGGTGTATATACATGCAGATTGAGTTTATGTATGCATAATGTAGGTACACAGGATTTTGGTAGCTTAACTTTGGTCTCGATGCAAGTATGGATTTGTTAGGCATCATTTCATACCTACTCATCTTCCCATTATGCGTCCACCCATCCATTTCATCTCCTACAAACTCATTAACCAAAAATACCAAGTGAAAGAGTTGGAGTCACGTCATTCCATGACCAAAAATGTATGACCTTCTAGTCTCTGTGCTTGCTTAAGACGATGCGGTAAAATAGTGATGACGGGCAAGGCGTGAGCGAGCTATAAGAAAATGTGAACGGAACCTTTTCACACATACATGTCATAGTCACAATACTCTCATGAAGTTTAGACAAAAATACTACTTCTTCTTCTTCACGTTCCTGGCTCTATGTCTGCTGGACTGTCATTATGAATTGCAATAACTTTTTTAAGCCAAGATAAACGGCATTATCTGGAATACCGGCAGCTAGAAAATAAAACTGTTCATTATTCCACTCATCCGGCATCGTTTGTTATTAGCATACACATTCATGAATGTATTCATGTGGTCAGAAAGCGAGTGAATGCCACATGTTATCCTGCTCATCACCATGTACACTTCCTATCAGTATCATTTGACTGCACTGCTCTGATCAAACGTAACTTATGGTTTGAGGTTTTTGTCGTGGTGGGATATGATTAGCAAGCTTAAGCGTTTGTCTTTTACCTACACTACAAGCTCATCTTGCTCTAAACTTAATGTTAATACTGATACTCATCAACCAACCATCACTACACGCTCTTAAATTCAGCATCGGCTTTCGAATTGTGTGATATGATATGGAGAAAATCTGAATGATGATGGGATGCCGTACAAAACGTTGTGTTTGCAAATGGAGTGGGTTGAATAAATATGAGGAGTGGAATCACCATAACCATATTACCATCATGACCACCGCCGTCATTCTAATTCCTTTACTAGTTTCCAGTTACGGCTTAGCAAAAAATGAAACAGTCTTTCCATTCTATTCTTCTCTGTGGTATATAGTCGTCGCCTACTCACAGTTACTTGGTACGTGAGTAATACAGACATGCGTCTGATACCAGTCGGTGTATTTGAAACCCTCACAACTCCCTTATCAGCTGAAGGGAGAAGATAAGTCAATTGTGGATTCTCTGGTCCATTTTCCGTTCATTTGTGGACCACAGGCTGAAAAGTCAAGTCAGCCAATATTTTTAGTCTGTTGTCATCATCAGTATAGATACGTCTTCTTCCGTTGGTACTATTTGGAAGTAGTTTTGTGTGCTCAGTTTGATATGGAATACAGGTAAAGAAGAAATTGAGTTGACAATTAGTTCTAGCGTTTAAAAGGTGTCATACCGGCTTGATAAAACATCATTACAGTCAAAAATAAAATGAATAATTTCGATCGGTAAAACCCCATTTTTTTTTGCAAAAGTGCACACGCGACTTATTCTTGGAAACCAGAGTTTAAAAACCTAAATATGAGCTCAGCTTCACAGTCAGTTATCCAGCGCAATCATTCTACTTATCATATTGCAAATTCACAAAATAAGTGCATGCGTGTTAGATACACTTCACTTCGCTCTCAAAGTTTTGTGTTGAAATGCCAAAAATGATGACGGTGGTTTAGCTTGAAGCTCAGACTTTACCTTTTCATTTTCCACATTTCGATAATGATATGATAATGATCATTTGACAAGCCGGTACAGACATGCAGGCAATAAAAAGGTATATGTATTATTTACGTGTGCGTAGTCTTCTACCCTATCTAAAAGAGTGAGTATAACATTGTATAGAATGGACTATGGACCAAGTCAATATCAGAATCAGTGTTGTATGTTTAGATTAGATCATCCTAAATGTGAGAATGTGGGGAACCGTTTATCATGGACACTAAAGTGGCATGGCATAATGCATACCTAGTTATACCTGCATGTTGAGTTTGATTGTCCATTCGCATTAGAATTGCATAATAGAACTGTGATTACAGGTGATTGTGGAGAAAAAAACCCAAGTGCATTTTGTGTGTGTGCAGCGGACACCACAAAAAATCAGGGACTCTTCCTTATGCACAATTCGCAAAACGCGTGTGTTTGTTTGTGTTGCTGAGTATGCTTACTCAGAGTTGTTGGACAATAATGTAGTTTGGCTATTGTTGGAAAATAACAAGAGAGAGGTAGTAGGAAGCTTTTCGTTGATACATGTGGAAGTGTATAATATGCATTACATGAAAAGTTAACCACCTTGATTCGGGGCTAGAAATTTGTTATGTTATTATATTTATTCTTGACTTGACTAACTGGACGACTTTGCTTCTATTGTTGTAACTGGTAGTGGAACTCACACTCGCAGTGTCAATTTGGTATATCGCGGTTTGAAAGAGTGGCGAGAGACAGCCCAAGGTGTATTTGAGCACAGGTAGGTATCCCAGTCATTTTTAGCAAGGGCTCATCATCATCATCACAACATGACTACCTGCAATCTGTGCGATGTACATAGTCCCCTTTAACAACTTAGTTGGAGGGAACCTCTCTCTCAGGGTTTCAAATATCATCGACACTTGAACTGATTGAGCACAGTCGTTTTGCTACCGTTCTGCAGTAAACATTGTCAGCTTTCTCTCGTCCGTGTGTCGAGTTCCTTTTTTTTGACAATTGTTTGCAAAATCTGTTTTGTGTTTTTATCTACGCTCAAGTTTACATTTCATTTCCTACTCCATTCACCATTTTACTCTATTGTTTATCACTTGTCAATTTCCCTCAACATAGACTCGAGTTGTTGCGCTCAGATAGAGTTGCATACAGCGCTGGTTGTCCGATCAACAAAGAGCTCTGCGCAGCACTCCATTCATCATCCACAGCGTTGCTCTTGAATGCATTCTTCTTGCTGAGATCTCTTTCCTTCAGTTTGTCTTTGTTCACTTGTGCTCCTGCTACTCCTTCATATGCACACTTGATTGATTGTATGCAGTCAAGTCTGTTGTGTTGTTTCTATAAAAAATTGTGATTCGTTTTTAAACACTTCGTGTGCTTTCAAATTGTTTTTATAGTTGTGCGAGGTTAACGTAAGTTAAAATTAGATGTAATTTCTTTTTCGTACTCTTTTTTCTTTCTTTATATATATCATTTCCTTTTTGTTCTTCATTTAAGTTTGTGGTTTGCGCACTTGCTCATTATATCGTATCGTGCTATCTAGTTCATCTTTTTGGGATTTGTTTTATTAATTGAAACCAAACAGAAAAGGAAGTGCTCTTTTTCTTCCCAACTTTGAGATAGCATCTTATGCATATTTTATTTCATTTGATTGAACACCCTCCCACTCTCAACTTTGTCCCCAGAGCTGGTTAAGATGTATGTGGATGGTATTAATGAGCTCATGACCCCCAATAATAAAACATGTGAGGGTAAGTATACTTTTGTTTCGCCCCTTTCAGAGAAAATCTCTTTTTTGTGAAGCACTTGGGAAAAAGTTGAGTTTTGAAGTAGTTTGTTTTCTTGATTGCCATTTTAATGGTATTGAAACAAAATATTTTTGTTGCCAGCTCTAGTACTACGTTTTTGCCCATTTATATCTCGCTTTATATTACTAACCCTTAATAACCATGGCCCTTATTACTTATTGGAAGCGTGTGTATGAATAAATTATTTCTAATACGAGTTTGTCAACTTAACTTCAAGAGCATGGAGTTTTGAAAATGAAGCAATTTTCTGTAACAAGTTGTGACGTGTGAAGACATTTCGTTACAGACATAATATGCGAAATAAGACATTCAGTTTAGGCATGTCATCATCCTGTTCCTGTCCCAAGTGTAGCATGCATGCATGTGCGTGCATATTATTAGGTTTGGGAGTGTGCTTAGCGAAAACCAAGACTTCTTATGCAATCACAGCAGAAAAGAAGAAGAAGGAGAAGCAATCATCGTATTATCGTATCTTATGTAAAGCAGATGAATCGGAAAAAGTGCATGCAACATTGCGTTGTCTTTTGATTGTATGATTTCCGTCAAGGTTACGTTGTCTAGAAGCTCATCATGAGAAAATAAGTAGAAACGAGAATGATGATGAAAAAGAGGCCTGGCCTAACAAGTTTCTGCAGCGATTAGGGATACTAACTGGCGATAATAAGGGGGTGCCTTGATAAGGTGCACATTCAAGTGGTCAGTCGCTACCGTAATCTTAGCTAAACGACCTTGCCAAATGTCAACTTTTGCGTGTTGTTTTTATTGCTGCTCCTGTTGTGTTGCATTCTGCACACGTCTTGTGCGCTAAGTTGATTGTTGGTGAACACAATAATTGTTTTTGGGAGCGTGAGCAGAATTACCGTGGTCTTCCTCTTCTTCTTGTAGACTCACTCTTTAGACGATTTTTGCTCTTGGCCTAATTAGAGCACGGAATTCCTTCCTTTTTGTTTTCTTTATTTCTTCCTCACCTTTACAGGTTCCCTTGAAAGGGCTTTTTTCTAGCTCTAAGCCAAATTTTGCATATAGTCACACAAGCCCGAATGCTAATGAAAGAGAAGCCTACAAGAAAAAAATATTTGTGTCATGTTATCAGTCAATTACTGACACTACAGCTAGTACGTTTTGCTAATTTGTCATTGCATGACACGAGCAGAAAAAGGCCTCATCCTCATCCCTGCCTCCACATACCCTCACACACGTCCCTACTGACTACAGTATTTATTTTCTTTGGTCATAATCTACAACTAGTCAGTGAAGAAAAATTAGAAAACTGTCGCACATTCCGTTTCTTGGCGTTGGCAAAAAAGAATGCAGTTGAATGAGCTGCTTCAGTTTAAGTTGAGTGCAGATGCAACGAATGTGATATTAGCTTTGACTTGCTCCCAATCGCCGTATTGCATCATACATTTGTCTTTTATACAGTGTGCTATAGGCGCTATCAACTTTAGCTCATCACTACATAGTTAGAAACGCTAATAAGTGTCAATGCTATGAGAGCAGTTCAAATTTAGAGACACGTTTTTTATCATCTTGCTTGATTTCTTCGAGTTCTCGCTCCGTTTACTCCTTCTTAGTGCAAACTTAGAGAAAGAGTTGAAAGTGAGTTCAACTGCAGTTTTTAGCCGGAATGTTGTAGCGACAGTGAGTTTATGAAAGAGAATAAAAATGAAATATTTATGGCAGTTTAATCATCATCGTCGGTAAGTAACAGTGAGGAATGAATGTTTCCAAATGTGAGCGCATTACTACAATGCAGAAAAAGTGACCACGTAGCGTTCTAGCAGTGGCTAGACAGTAATTAAAACGTAGCAATTGCAACCGCGTCACCTAGAAATTGTATGGCTGCCTCACAAAAGTGTAGCAAAAAGAGAACGAGGGAAAGACATAAAAAAGTATATACAGCTCGTCAAGACAGTGGACAGTTGAAACCGGATAAATGACAGGAAAGACAGGAGGAGCCTTTCGTAGCATAGTGGTTGAAGAAAAAGCTGGATTTCGGTTCACTGCATGGCATACCTACATAACAGTATTACTTTCTCTCTTTTTTAGAGTGACTAACACATCAGTCATGTCATGTGAAAAAATACACGACAACCAAACCAACGCAAATGAAGAAAACTAAGTCAAGGGAAAGGAAAAAATTGATATTGATTTTTTGAAATCCATTTTTCATTTCAGCAATATCCTCCTTTAGTCAAAGTCAAGTAGGGTCATTCATTTTAATGCGAAGAATTTGGCAACTGGAGAACACGAGAGCTACAATTTTGGTCTTGTTTATTTCATAGGAATCCAAAAACAAAGTCAAGTTGGCGTGTGTGCATATTTGAGATAGAGCGGGATATAATTGTTGTAAACTTCTCCACTTGAATACAAAGTCTTCTTAAACCTCGTCTATTGAAAAAATAGAGGAGACGACAAGTAAGGCATGCGGGCAAAAAATGAATAGAAGATAAAAAAAAGTAGGGGTTTTGTTTCTTTTTTTAAAAAGAAAACACTAAAGCTTAGGCCTAAACACACAGGTTATTGTAAATACCTGCGTTATGTAGCAAAGAATTAAATAGAGTTCTACAGGAAGCGCTCGTACGATCATATCATTATCATCATTACGACTGCACACAGACATAGGAGAAAAAACAGAAGGTTTTTTGTCTGTGACCGAAGCTATAAGAGCGGAAATGTATGTGCTAGTGTGTGTGCATAAAAGCTACATGCTGGTAAAAGTATGGTGTTCTCTTTTCGGTAGTCTCTCTCGCTCAGTTGCTTTGCTTGGCAGACAAGAGTGAGTAAGAGGGAGAAGGAAAATCCGGATCGATATGTATGAGACATAGATGAGAAAGCAAGGGATCCGACTGAGCGTCCGGAGTTTCCCGGAGATTGAGAGAGAGCGAGACCAGTGTCCCATCATGATGGTTTGTGTATGTGCACTATAGGGACATGTTTCGAGTGTAATAGCTAGTGAGCTGAAGAATGGGAACGTTGTTTGATGATGATGACGTAGCATTTGCATTTTGAGATCGCCTGTTAATATGTATGTGTCTGTCTGACGTATGTATGTATGTATGTGGGATTTGCTTTGGGTAAAAAAGCGGAGCAGTAGCGTATGTAATGAAATGTATATGTATATATTTTTCTTTCTTTCTTTCTCTCTTTTCGCTCACTCACTTTGATGTTCAGGTCCAAAGAATAGGAAGAAAAGTAGTCGGCCAGGCCCGTCGTCGTCTTGTGTGAGCAGTAGTGGTTCTAGTAGGCAAGGTAGCCGCACAGAGGAATTGGGAGCGGAAGACGGTCGTGGTGATACAAGAGCAAGACCAAGTGTTGTAGACGAGCAGGAAGAGGAGCAAGGGCCACTGATAGCAGGAATAGATGTGAAGGAGAGTCCGTGTCACTCTTGGTCGTCGCCGTTTAGTTTCTTCACCACTGCCGGACAAGGGAAGGTTGCTACCGGAGCGTGGAGTCTGAGCCGAAGGTTCCCTGAGCCTTCTTTTAACGGCGACGTTGATAACTGGGCGTTTAAAATGGACCGGCCGACAACCCCCATCACTGCCTTTTCAAAAATCGAAGCGTTTTCATCACAGGAGCCACTGGCTTCTTGGGGAAAGCTACGGTCGAAAAACTACTCAGAACATGTCCTGAGGTTCAAACTGTGTATATACTCATCCGCCCTAAGTCTGGCTCTGATGTGCAGGCTCGGCTAGAGGAGCTACTTGATAACTCGGTGAGTTTAACTTGCTTTCCATCATTTCCCTAATAGTACTTTCCCAATCGTATGCCAAATAATGCCCCAAAACGCCTGAAAATCTTTATAATTGTGGTTTGAATCTCGAGCTCATTCTGATAATAGTTTAATTTAGTAATTGAATGTGTACTCTTTTCTACAGCTTTACGACACTATAAGGCAAGATGATCCAGATGTACTGAAGAAGATAGTTCCAGTTAGTGGGGACATTACTCTTCCGTACCTGGGCATTAGTGAACAAGATCAACAAACTTTAGCCGAAGAAGTCTCTGTTGTCATTCATTCAGCAGCCACTGTAAAATTTGATGAAAAGCTTAAACTGTCAATCAACGTCAATGTTCAGGGAACCAAACGAATTGTCGAGTTGTGCAAACGGATGACAAAACTTGCGGTAAGATTACTTTTCATAACACCCCATCTAATCATGTAGCAAATGCTCAAGGAAGTTATCAAGGGCTCAACCATTTTTCTTATTTTGTATTCAGGCACTTGTCCACGTATCAACAGCATATGCCAACTGTGAGCGGGAAGAGATCGACGAAATCGTATATCCTCCTCCAGCAGATCCTAACAAATTAATACAATGCATGGAATGGATGGACGACGATGTGGTCGAAACGATTACACCTCAGTAAGCAAAATCACCATCACACTTGTTGACATTTAATTCCATTTCATGATAGCTTACTTCATAAACCATTCTCATGTCATCAATCATCCGCTTTGGTGTTTGCACCGCACGCAACAATGCCAATTTGCAAAAATTCTCACACGCATGCATCACTAATATAAACATTTGCTAGTTTTGTGAATTACTGAAAGAATGGTGACTGAATGTCAACTCTCCTTTTTTTGCAGGCTAATTGGCAACAAGCCGAATACGTACACGTACACCAAGGCATTAGCAGAGCATATTTTGACAGTGGAGGCTACAAGTCTCCCATTGTGCATTGTCGGCCATCAATTGGTATGATAAAACGTTTCTCACTAATTTCTCTGACCTTTGCCTTTCACGTGGGATGGCCTTTGTTGGACGCATGCTTCTCCGTGTGTAGAGATTTTCGATGATGGTCATCTCCAAATGGGTGGGAGAGTTGTGCTAATTTGTTTGCGTCATTTTGTTGCATTACAGTGACCGCTACGTGGAAGGAGCCTGTAGCTGGATGGGTTGACAATGTTAACGGTCCAACAGGACTGATTGCTGCCTGTGGAAAGGGAGTGTTGAGAACACTGTTGTGCCATAGAAACAAAGTAGCTGACTTGATACCTTTAGATTTCCCAGTGAACCTTATTCTAAGTGCAGCGTGGTACACTGCTGAGCACAAGTAAGTTTATATAAAATCCTTGGAAATCATGAAGAGCTCTGTGACGACTTTGATGATGAGTCATAAATCAACCTTGCTTGTGATATAATGGGATCCGTTATTTTATTTGATAGGCCTGAAGGAATAAAAGTTTACAACTGTTGTACGGGAACTCAAAACCGTTGTTGTGGGGAGATTTGGAGAATTGGGGATTTAAGCATTTGGTGAGCAATCCTTTGAGTGATGTCCTTTGGTATCCTGCTGCCTCTTTTAAAACCAATAAAGTGTGGCACAACATCAATGACTTCTTCATTCACTACGTTCCTGCTTACATGATGGACATTTTTGCCAGTTTGACTGGTAGAAAGCCTGTGTAAGTCCTCAATTTCGAAGCACATTGTTTAAAGTTCGAAAGTGCTAGCAATAACGCCATATTCTCATCCTAACTGTTCTTTGTGTGTTTCAACAGAATGCTCAAGATTTACAAGAAAATCACGAAAGCTGTACAATCGCTACAATATTTCACAGTTAATCAATGGCAATTTAATACGGATAATATGGTAGCTCTGTATGAATTCTTGTCACCTGAAGACCAACGAATGTTTAGCTTCAACGTGAGAGAAGTGAACTGGCCAACGTATATGGAAAATACTGCCTCGGTCTTCGTAAGTATATAATGAAGGATGACCATAGCACGCTGCCGGCTGCTCGAAAACATGTTCGAAAAGTAAGAAGCTCCGCTTTAAAAAAAATTTGTGTGTGTGCTTTCTCTGTACAAAGTGCAACCAGCTAATCCAACACTGTTTTTTTCCTTTCAGATTATACTGGGTGCATAAATTCACTCAGTTCTTTCTAATTTTGATATTTTGGAGAGCCATAATGTTCAGATGTGAAACTGCCCGACAACTCTGGTCCTTCATGTTCGGGATGGTGTTGAGAATGGCACGCATGTTGCCTATAGGCGAAGCAATTTGATAAGTCTTAAAATTTCCTAGCGCTCTTAAGAATTATTCATTTTCAGCATAAAATATACCAACTAAGTAAGAAACTAATGATTAAGAAAATATTAAACCTAGTCTTTTCGCTATGTACATAGATATCTCTCTTTCTCTCTCTCTCTTTCTCGCTCTTTTTTCTTTCCATCTTTGTATTTTGTTTGCCAACACTTTAGAATACTTAGGAAACGAGTCAGATTAACAGTACTTTCAAGTGATAAAACTAGCAATCTGATTTCCTTTTTGGCAACCTTTTTCCATTCTCTATTTCGTTGTGTAATTATATATTTTCACTTATTTGAGAGAGAAATGTATGAACGTATTCCATGATTCCCACAGACCTTGATGCTAGATTGTAAAATAAAGACAAAAAAAGTTATGGAAATACTAATTATGCTAGATAAGAGGGAGAGACACGAAGGAGTAACTTATTCAAAATATTGAGATATATTGTACGTAAAAACAATATTTGTTTTTCAAATTAAGCCTCGTCTCCTTTGTGTTTGCATTGAACATTGTTGATTTGTTGTGCTACCGGTGATGTATGTAAGGATAGAGCAAAAGCGGAGTGTTTCCATATTAAGAATGTTTTTATCGAAAAATACATATATTATATATATCTACTAGAAGGAAACTAGTAATAGTAATACAATACATCCGTTACACTGCTACATACAACTGACACCAAAAATGGAATAATAAGGTGAATAACGTTTCTATTCCTCTTGTATCGTAAAAGAGAAATAGTAACACTTGTTAGCGAAACAACACTGTGGTTATAGAAATATAAATATTTATTGTATAGTGCCGACTTTTATCTACTTCTCCGCTCCACACTCTCCTTGCAACTCCTGTTTTCTTTGAAAATAATAATTTTTTTTATAATTTTTACCTTTTACCTTATAACTTTTTACTGTTTTTATGTGAAAGGAAATGAAAGGGAGAAACGCGTGTCGCTGTGAGTGTGTAGTATTTGAGACATAGTAATAGTAGAAACCAGCCAAAAAATATAGAATTTCTGTTAAACTTAATAATATAACATAATATTCATTATATTCCCGCTACACATGCATAAAATAACTAAATATTTATTTGGGTAGGTGTGAAATGAACAACTGAATTTATACACAATATTTTTTGTTTATGTTTCCTAATAAGTGTGTTAATGATAGGCAATAATGTTGCAGAGTAGTATATCTTTCCTCTTTACATGCATCTTTCCCTCTCCCCGAAAAAAAAATATATTTCCACACATTTCTTTTTTATAGACATGACGATGATAATGATATTACGCATTGTCAATGTTGCTACTATATCTGTAGTCACCAGAGGAAGGGAACAACTTTGGTTATTTGGTATTGCTGATTAGTTCAGCAAAACTAGAATCGATGAAGCTACATACAATATCTTAAAGAATAGGTGTTAATTGTAGCAGAGGAAATCAAAATACAATTTTTCTAGTGTAATGATAAAACAATATTTTAAGCTTTAATATATCAAAAATGTCTAGCATTTAGCTACTTTTCCTACAGTTAAAAAATATATATATTACATGTATACATATTATTTAAAACGGAGATGTAAATTCTAAGAAATAATAAAACTGGCAACAGGATAACATTGTTTATGGAAATTTTGAATAACTAAAAACAACTGTACTCTACATATATACATATAATAAATATATTATGTAACTTGTAAAATAACTTGGTACTTATTACCTGTATCCAATGATTAGTTTTTTTCCTTAAAATATACACGTATATGATCGAATACTGTAAATACTGTGTTTTTCAGAAGCTGTGCGTTCATGTTTCTACTTACGATATGAAGTATCACTATCACTATTGCTGATTTTATTGTAAATTTGTAAATAAATAGGAACTTTGCAAATGAGAATGTTAAGTAACAATGTACCAACTTTTCTTAGGTTTTCGTAGGGAACTATTGTTTGAGAAAACTAGTAATATTTTTCACTGAACACATCAGCGTAACGCCATTCATCGTCATAATCAAATGTATTTATTCGCCAACCACCGCCACCGTTCATTTATTTACCCATGAGTGGGATGAGTTCCATAATAAGTTTAAGATTTAAGATTTTTTATTAACGGTCAAAGGTAGTAAGAGGAAGGAAAAATAAATTGGTAATATCATTCTGATTATTAAAGGCTAGCGAAATCGTCTACGCCGATATATCCTTCTGCTTACATATTGTTACAAAGGGGTTAATTATTATAAACATTAATATACAGTTCTTTTGTAAATCCTTACTATTTTTTCACCTCATTTTTCCATTGCCGATGTATTTACTTATGAGGTGACAACTATTGTTTTTGACAAATTTATTTTCACTCTGTTAAACATAATTTATACTTTAGCTGCTCCTGTTCCTCATAATGTAATGTTTATCACGAAAAAGACTTAAGGTAAATTGACAGCAAAAACATTAAGAAACTTCATTGACAGGGTGACGAAATTATCGAATCGATGGAGAAATTTATTGGTTTGTATCTAAGGAAAAAAGGTGGTGAGTTGTGGCCAGCAAATCTGGAAGGAAGGTTTGAGTAGAAAACTACAGGCATTTTGGACTCGTATAAATTGTTTTTAAAATGTTGCGTGTGATAAGTAATATGAAATATTCACCTTGACCACACACGCGGTGTCAAAAACTTATTTATCATGATTGACATGAAAGCTTTACGTTTGTTTCTAGAGTTGAACGTTTTTAGTTACAGTTGAAATTTGTTATTTCTGTGAACTACGTAGTCTGTTCATGTAAAAAGCCATAATGAATGTTTGGAAGAAAGGAACATGAAAAACAGTTTTATTATTATAACCGAAATGGTACTTATGAGTCCGTTATATTGATTAAGCAAAATTGCTCTTTTTCTAGTGAAAATAACAAGTTGTGGATTGAATTGAGTAAAATAAGGTGAAGATATTGTTCTGCTGGCGTTCAGAATATAAAGGATAAATAAAAGCTTGATACAAAGGTCAGCTTTTGGATCTAAAAGAAATAACAATAATTATTGAATAGCTTATTGAATACATAGTAAGGAAGGAATTGTACTGTGCTACTAAACTTTATATAATTATGCTCCTAATAATGTATCTATAGAATTGTACTTTTTACTAGTGATTAATTATACCAATGATATATACCACTATGATTGTTACTCATGATGACGATCACAGTTTTCACACGCATCCCAAGTCAACAAAGAAAAGATCATGTTTCCATTACAAAAATTAAGCTACATATATGATAATGTTATACAATTCATAAATACTATATTACATCATACATATATATTATATGAGAAAAAGTGAAGATATGAAAATCCTGAATAAAAAACAATTTTGTCTCCCGTAAATTTGGTGTGCGGAATATCCAATTTATTTTGAACAGTTTAAAGCTTAACATGGAGAAATACGTAGGCAGTAAGGTACTCCTTATGTCTCTGGTGTCTATATTCATGAGTCATCTCAGCCTAAACTTTCTCTATGGCTACGATTTCATAAGCAAAAGGTATAAGCAATGATGGAATGTATACACATATGTAAATTGCAAATGAAAGTACCGGAATTCATTTCAATGTGTGTGGATCTTAATGTAGAAAGGTGAAAAAGGAAGACAAGTGGCCATTTAGTTGATTAAAAAAAGGATTTGATGATAATGACGGTTAAAATACGGCAAATTCTACCCATAGCCTGCAGTAACATGAGATGGAAAAAGCAACAAAAATTTATACTGTCCTATTCCTTCCATGCACCCGATCAGTTTGTCTCAAGAAACAATTAACAGGTCAAACAGGAGATAAATAAGGGCGACGGCAATAAATAGAGTAGAAGCACAAATGTGTAAATTCGA
The DNA here is from genome assembly GCA_001718145.1 of Orchesella cincta. Lineage (NCBI taxonomy): Eukaryota > Metazoa > Arthropoda > Collembola > Entomobryomorpha > Orchesellidae > Orchesella > Orchesella cincta. The sequence continues at coordinate 22,664 of LJIJ01000718.1, read as the reverse complement.
GTGGGATAGCATGAAGCAAGAGGACAGGGCAGAGTAATGTATCAACAAAGAGGAAAAAGAAAGACATTTCCAGTTGAGGAAAGCTTGATCCTCATTTTATGTGAGCCCATTACGAGGAGAATAAATGTAAAATAAAAGCGGATTCGGAAATAATGGCTTTTTATTTTCTCTCACTCTCCAGTCCAGTTTGAAGGGAAAGCAAAGGAACAACATATTTTGGATCACTTTTCTCCTTGTTAAAATGGGTGCAAAATTCTAAAGATATTTTTTATGTACAAGGCGTAATCGTATGGGGCTATAACTTGGTTTTTCTTTCAGCAGCATTACAAATCCATTGCATTTACTACACATCCTACTTTTTACGAGCTGAGTACCTAAAGCAAAAAACGCAAACAAACATAAAGCAGGAGACGGATAAGTATTGGAGTAGTAGCTGAGGGAAAGCAGTAGATAGAGCCCAGCTACAGTTTCCACGCGCTGGAGTTAGAATTTAAGAGTTTGCAGGAGGTGAAAGTACTTTTCTTCAGCTTTCAGACTCATCTACGATCTCACATCACGGTTTGCGCTTTAATTACCTTTCTCACCACATAAAACTGCCTGTTTGGATATATTAACAAACTCCATCTCATTTTATTGTGTAGATGTACTAAACACTGGCACCCACTCTAAATATTTTATTAGAAAAAGGAAGCTTGAATCATGTGAAGACATCTCTCATCCATTCTTGGATTAATACAGTCATCGACTCGTATTCTTTCAAAAATTGGCAGTTGGAAAGTGATGCTTTCGCAAAATACATTATATTCCAAACTTATTCATCGTTCCGTCTCATTTTAAACTGGTTTCATATTTCATGGTCCAGTAAAATTGAAATTGGATACGGAATGAATCCCTTTCTTTCACGCTTTTTCTATTGAATCATCATCAAATCAACATTCTTTTCTGCGGCAAGTACATGTTCATCATCAGTTCTATCATTTTTGGGCTACCCATGTCTCGCTCTCGTCTCCATCTAGTCATAACAGACAGCTTGTCTTTTCCCCAAGCAGAAAATAATGTAATTCGTTTTTTGTTTGTGTTGTACCAGATACGTTACCTACTTACAACAAGTACATATAATATGATGTTCTTGTTATGCTGCTTTGTCAAACGACATATGAAACCCTTCAAGTAAGTGGTAGCCAACTCTCCTTTCATTTGAACTCAAATAATCATCATCATCATCATGGTGAGATGAAACAAACAAGCAAATGTCCGTTGACTTTTTCCTTCTTGTGGTGCTTCTGCATCTCGTCACTGGTACAAATAGTGAGTCCCGTCACTTTTTTAAGGAACACAAAAGAAAATTGTATTATTATGCAGAAGTGTCTTGAGCGGGACAGACCGTTGTGTGTTCTACTTTGCAGTGCACGAGCTCATTACGACAAACGAATCTGAAAGAAGGAACCCAGTTTTATTTTCCAACTTAGTCAGAAATGGAGATAATAGAGATGGAATTTAATTTTTTAGCAAGTAACACAAAAGTAGGTAACTAAATTTTTGTGGTTTTCACATTTCAGGTTGTCCATAAACTTGGAGTTAGTAAACACTGGAAGATAGGCATTCATTTGAAAGATGTAGGAAAAAGTTGGAGCTTGTGAGACAAGGTTTTATGACAGAAGTAGTGCTTTTGCCAAACGCAACACAGCAACAAACATCCTACTTTTCAGCTAGGGAAACGGAACTATGAGAATCTGAAGATAATACTGTTGTAGGAAAATAAATTTACACGAATGTCAGGAGAACACCCTGTTACGCCGAGTTTAAAGGTTAAGTTGAAGTAACTCAATACAATAAGGAATTGATTGAAATGTAACTGCAGAAACGCAAATTCTATTATTTAGTACTAGTGCGTTCCACTAGCAAACCATTGCATCTTTTAAGCAGCCTCATCATCATACTCTTCCCTTATATATCCTTGATGGAACATGGATTGCAGGGTACTGATGATCCACCCCGACTTTGCAATGATTAACTCATCGGTCATCATCAAGATTCACAACCTTGTTTCTTTTTGGATCCAATCCTTAGCAACAAACCAAACCTTCCAGAGTGAAGTATTACATAACATGTAAGTAAAACAATGATGGTGGTAGTCGTGTGGTGTTGGTTACGATAGAACACGTGAAGCTGCGTGCATTTTTTGTTCACCTCTGAAATTACCCTCATCCATTTTATCTATCTCTCTCCCTCACAAAAAGGAAGAATAAACTTTGGGCTCATTTAACACACACCTGCGTCTTTCACCCTGAAAATGAAAGCAAGCTACTTTAAACAGAGTTGAATGGAGACCTTCGCCTACACATAGCTCCATCACGAGCACTCAATTTTTGTTACATTTCCCAGCCATCAAACAACTCCCACCACCACTCTTCCCTTTTATCCTAGAAAATGAGGAGAATCAAGTGTCAGCATTCCTCAAGTCTCCCCTGTAACAATACTATGTACATAGAAGTGGAATGGAATTGAAATGCATCTCTACTTTGCCCCACAATACACATGCTACAGTCAGTAGTCAAGCTCAAAACTATAATTTCAAATTTGGTAGAACAAAGCACTTCTTCCTCCAGACTTCACTTATGTAACAACAAAGCTACCTAGTGTATTATGGGGATAAAATCCCTTTTCCACTTGAACTTCTAAAAATTCTTTGGTTACGTTGCGACCGCAAAAACCCGCAGTTGTCCAGTGGAAGCAGGACACGCACGGCTACATGGTTACATTACATCCTTCTCTTCTTCCCTCGACACTACTAACTTAATTTGAAATTATGCAGTTCACCCAACCATGATAATAACGATGCATAAGGATATAGATAGGATAAAGCAAGAAAATATTTTGCTCTTTTGCTCAGCCAACCCAGCTAAAGCTCTCTTTTTCTCCTCTCCTCGTTTTTATTTCATGCTTTGCTTCCTCTCTCGTAATATACCCAATATCATCATCATATCATTCCATTTTGCATTCTTTGCATATAAACTTGATGACTTGTTTTTCTTCAACTGCTACAAATTTATGACATGGAAAAATGCGAAGGGAATTTTTTTGTCTAAGCCCATTCTCTTTTCCCTCTTACTCCGCTACATTTGGTTTGTGATTATCATCACACACCACAATAATTCAAATTCTAAACAGAAAGATAGCAGACTCACCATTTTCCACATTCTATTGGAGAAAATGAACTTGTATTTCATTTCAAACTCTTTCAACTTAAACAATTCTACGATTTCTAACGCCAAGAGAGAGGTCCACGTGGAAATGAATACATCTTCGATTGAAAAGTAGTTCTCTGTTTCTTGTTGTTGTGCGTGAGCATGTTTAGATCGGGTCAGATCAAGAATAATTTCTCAAAGAAATAAGGCAGAGTTAGAGTACATGGAATGTGCTATGCTATGGTTGTATACATTTCGTAAAGATATATTGTTTGGAAATTTCAAACACGTTTCATCCATTGAGTTCCTCCTCAGAAGGGAGGAATAAAACGGAGCATCTTATTCTCCAATATACTACTCTTGCGAAAAAAAGATTTGGAGAGCCTGAAGTCTGATGGTTTGAAATAGAAAAGCAAGATCGTCAACAGGGACCTCTTTCACTCCATTTAATACCAGCTTGTATGTGTACGTGTGTGTGCATGAAGAGTGGAAAGAAAGGTACATGTATTTTTGCATCCGGTTGCATAATACTGATAAATTGATGTAATACCAAAGAAGAAGTACTATCAAGTAGCACGCAGTGAATTAGGGTAGCTCACAACAATCCAAGAGGCAATATACCGACGGAGTTGGGAAAAAACATGCTTTGCTAGGGGCACATTGTATTTATTTTGTGAGAGGAGATTGCCCATGTCAAACACATATACACGCGTGTAGCAATAGAAATCTCTCTATACCAAGAAGAGGTTTGACAACCGAAGAAAAATCCTATTCTTTTAAGAAAAAAATAAATCCTGTTTCCACTTTCTCCCTGTTGGGAAATGTGTGAATGTACGTGAGTGTTTATTGGACTCTCTCTCTTTTTTTGCTTTGGCGTTCGAACCATTGCACAACGCTTCGTACTTACATGCAATTGAGTACACGAGGCAATGCACATGCACAATATCTAAACTGTATATCAATAATACTCAATGATTGTCAGTAGGTAATTCTTTTCCCTCTCCGTCTTCCTGAAACAAAGGTCTCGCAAAGTGTAAAAGAAAGCGACTGACGGACGAGCCATAAATAAGAGAAAACTAGTTTGGTGGGGAATATTTAGCTCACTCAAATCTTATTTTTGTGTTGAAAAGAAATCAAAAGTGTTCACGCATTTTTTAAAAATATTTATTGATTGCAGAACACTTGCTTGTGTGTTGAAGTATCCAAAGAGTAATAACAATCGTTCTTGTTCCTTAATGTTCTTAATGCCAAGGACAACAAGAATGATAAAGCACATACGAGCGTTTAAATGAGATTTTTAAATCACTTGCCAATGATTCAAATTTTCAACAACGATGCATGAAAATCTTGGTGAGGATGGATATAAAATCAAAAGCATATTTCCATCTGTACACACAAAAGAATCAACGGCATGCCAAGCCAATAACATTCTCGATCACACAGTTTTAAGCAAGGAAAAACTTTCTCCGGCTTCTTTTTATCTTATTTTACGATACTTTTTGCTACTTTCATACTACAACTCTTTCCAATTTCTTTACTTGGTCCGAAAGGAGCAAAAAAAATAAACGACAAAATGCAATACATGCAAAAGCACTGGACTTGCTACAATTGTGTGAGGGAGAATTAGGAATGGGAAAAGAAGGTAAGAGAGTATGGATCATGATGTGGTTTGTTTGCAAGTTAATACAAGTTTTCTGCTATCTTGCTTTTCCATGATGGTCTGCATATTTTAAGAAAATGCTTAGAATGCATGACTGTTTTACATTTTGTTATTTGCTTGGATCCGTGAACGCCGGAATCGGTTAGGACGCTAGCTTTTTAATATCAATAAGAAATCTACTTTGGTAAAATTCAAATAATTTTTCATCCAATTCAGCACCACTGATCATCATTGATCGTTTCCCACGACAGTAATTCGTTGCAAGTTAGTACAATGTTTGGAAAGTATGAAAAATGATATAGCGTTCAATCCGTTTTGTTGAACCAAACGAGCAATGTTTTCATTTTCAAGTCATCATAACAACTCGATGCATTTATATTTGGCTGATCTTTTTAAGCTTGCGATAGCAAAAATTATGACAGAAACCAGAGTATCAAGATTGAAGTGTAACAATGCAGTTAAGGTAGTAGCCTCTGATGAATTTACTGTTTTACATTCTAGTTTCCGTTTCCAGAGTAGCATGTATCTCGTTTGGTTTGGAATTAGTATTCTAGTGAGCACTACTGGCACCATTTTTTCTCCTTTTTATTTTCCCTTTTCCTGGTTTGGGCTTGCTCTCTTTTCTAAAACACTGGCATCATGATAATAATGCCGATTCCAGTTGATTTTTATATTTGTATTGGCTTCTGTTGTTGCTAGATTGAGAAAGCAACGAGGGAAGCTTTGGTCAACAGCGCCAAGGCAAGATATGGATATTGAGGATGTGCAGACCCGATCTATTTCGAAACAATTCTTCCTATTCCACTGTCCTATTTTTTCTCCGCTCTGTAATGAAAATAAATACGAGACATGCACATCTCAAAAACTAACTGATCAGTACAAAAAAGTAAGACCTGAAAGAGTAAAATAAAATATTCAATGCACATCGACTTTCCCTTCTTGCCTGTATACCAAATGCATTGGAAAACGCTAAGCAAAACTAGATGGACAAATAGAAATGTAGTTCGTTTGCACTTCCAAAAAATCTGTGATGCAGACTTGCGCCTTGAGAGGAAAACCGACAGTGTAAGAACTCACGAGTTTTTCAGGTGCTGCCGGAGCTTAAGAATTTTGTAAAAACCATACAACATCACTAAATTATAACCTGTAATTTCAATCTAAATTTTGCCAGTTGGGGTCACACTTTCAGGCACGCTGAGAGTTTCAGGTGAGATTCCCGCTTCAGTCCCATCCAAACAGTCATTTTGGGATTTAATGATAGTTCTGGAGATAAAATAGTGCAAAACATAGCAATAAATCCGAATGAATGAAAACATGGACAAATGAACCTTTAAATGAGGTTGATATGAAGACTCTTAGAATTTGTTGGTGCAGATTAAAGTTTTTATAGAATGCTCGCGAACAGTGTCAACGCCTCAGCAATGCCGTGAACTCGGTTAAAACTTTTTCAGGCAAAATTGCTCTTTTCTTTATTGAGTGCAGTGAAGCGTTTACATTTTACGTTATTTCTACAAAAAAGCTTAACATTTTTGCAGGAGAGATTAAACTAGTGGCTTCATCGTTACTTCTGAAGCAAACACATCCATGAATGGAGTGATGGGTAAAAAGATTGAATTGAATGGGGGAAATTTTCATTCCCATTGCTTCGTTGATACTCTGCCCATGTCATGGTTGAATAAGGTGTGATTTTCCTAGTGCCAAAAGTTTACTCTTTTTAGTCAAGTTTCACTCTGCTGTTCATCAATGGTGATGCTGATGATGATGATTATCGTCATCATCATCCATCTGATGAGTGGATTTCTTTTCCTCAAATCCATCCACTGTATAGCAGACCAGACATTTGTGTCTCCTTCCTTCTTCGTCACTGAGATCCAAACGCACTACAAATGAGTGACTTTTTCTCGTTCATCCTCCTCTTTCTATCTGTCTCTGGTGACAAATTTTCTTGGATAAAGTAACGTGTAAAGAGAAAGCAAGAACACTTTTGGTGCGATGTGTACAACTATCTCTTTCTGCCTTTTTCTCTATCTTTTGGTTGAAACTATGTATCACATGGATGATATTGTACAAGTGGAAAACTGGCAGTAAAACCACTGAACAAATGAGCTGGATTTACAACTTTTCTCATTAAAAAACCATGTTTGAATAAGAGGATTTTCCTATTGCTCACTTCGTTACTCTATCTCCCTCCGCAACTCTTGCCTTTAGTTCCGTTCCATTTTTCACCATACATTTACTTTTTCCAGTGTTCCTGCTCCTACTTCCATTCCAAAGGACATTTGTAATACAATGCTTTATCTCTATATGTACACATTTCATAGTTGACACTTTTTTCTATCTTAAATTTCTCCTCTTCATTTCATAATCACGATCACAAAATCGAAAGCAGTGCCCAAACTAACCAATACCGCAACCGCACCAGTTACCCAACTAGTTCTCTGTTGTGTTAGTTTTCTAGAAAAATGAGCAGTGATAATATCTCACCAACCTTCCCTGTTTTCGTACATGAAAACTCGTATACTAGAAAAAAGGTTATTTGCTCTCCTCAAAAATATAGGAGAGAGTAAAAAATCGACGGGTATGTTCTACAAGAAGGGGGACGGTCCACACAAACATTTTATGGAGTTCTTGTACTCCTGCCCTTCACTACTTCACTTCTCGCCTCCTCTAAATTCTCCCAACAATCCTTATGGTCGGTCATGGTGCGGTAGAAGAATGCGAGAAGAGTAAATACCCTGTGAATCTTATTAAAACTGCTAGCTTGTCTGTTTGGTCATTTCATTGGCATCAGGATCAGTAGCTATCGTTATCTTCACACCAGCCGTAATAATAGAAAAGTGGCCGTTAACAAGAACTCTGGACATGTTGATGATATTGCTTGATGCTTCATTCGAGTTGCCAGCTTTCTCATCGAATAAGGAATCAGATTCAATATCAATTTCACCCTATATCACCCTGCCCGTAAAAACGTTTGCAATGACTTCTATCATCATGTATGCAAGCAAATGCGCGCATTCCCAATTGCAGGAAAAAAATCTGTAAAAAGAATACAAATTTTATTTCAGGATTTTTTGCTGAGACAGTAAAATCTATCCAAGTTATTTTTTTTCACTTTGACGTCTGCTCACAAGTTTCTATCTGGAAGCATCCATCGGATGGATTCCTCCTTTTTCTTGTCCATCACTCTCTGCTCTTCTGTTTAATGCTCATCATAGTCATCATTTTCTCTCTGGAAATCTTTCCCAAGTTGCTAGTATAAAACTGAGAAAAAGAATAAAGCTTTGCCGATTCATTCATTTTTATATCGATATTCCTTTTCTATCTTCTTTCTTCTCACTGGTCAACTAACAACATAGTAGCTTGCTCTCTCTCTCTCTCTGTAATTCGAATCAAGAAAGGTCTCTCCGGCTAAAGAGAATGAACATTTGGGAGAAATGGGAAAAACTATAAGACAAAAAACCAAGAGAGTAAAAGTATCGCCTTTTCTTTTTTCTCTACGTACATGATTATAAAGCCTTGAATCCTTCAACTAAACTATGCATTCTTTTCTCTCTTTTTTATCCCACTGTTTATCTTTGCCTTGGAGTGAAATGAAAAGGAAAGAGAACGTTCTTCCTTTGCTTTCTCCTCCAAGAAAGAGAAACAAGAGGGTCATGAAAATAAAAAATTATGGCAACCTCATTTTTCTGAACTGTGGCAATAATGAAAAGGATTGAAAGGGATGTTTTCAGCAATCACCATCAACCCGTCAGAGGGCATGTTAGGGAAGTTGTAAAATATAAAGGATAAAAAGTATAAAACTGAGGAAGAAGAAGAAGAAACTTAGTCTTCTTTCTTTCATACAAACCATATAATCCCTTAGCCTCATGTACACTACATATTTTTTACGACTTTCTCTCAACTTCAGTTGAATTGAAGAGAAACAAAGTTAGAGCTTTATACGCTAACGTATTACTTGTATACACAAGAGCGAAGTCTAGGCAGGAAAACAACTTGCTGAACGTAAATTAGATAAGTATACAGCATGTATCTTCAAGTGAAAAAGTGATACAAACTCAAACAAAATTCCCTCTGTTCTCTCCACATCCTATTGCAAAACTTCAGTTTCTGAAGGAAGCAATCGATGATTACATTCTGGGCCACCAAATGCGTGAAGCGCATGGTAAGCCACTGGGAAAGTGGAACAGAAAGCAAGTCTAATTTCAAATGGAAGATTTCAGAGCCGTTAATATGCTGCATTATCAATTATAGCTTTTTATCATATTAATTTGAAATTTCGTCAGATATAACTACATTGCCTCTTGTTAAGTTCACAGAGTAGTTGTGCAAAGGGCGTACGAGTATATTGAACGGTTGCTGCTTCTCGTTATCTACTTTCCAATGCACAGCGGACAAAACATTCTTTAATCTTTACTTTTTCACGTTACAATATACTATTTCAAAATTTGCTGTCAATCCTTGAATCATTATTCCCGACGTGTGAAATAGTAACGTATGTGGAGCAGAGTATAGTTCCAGACCAAAACAGACAAAGGGAAACCATATCTTTTCAATAGGATTTTTTGCGCTGTATTCCTAAGGTTTTAGCAATTTTCTACAAAGCAAATATTGTGAACAATAATAATAGTATTATGAAGTAGAGTTTCATGCCTTCTCGCTTGTTCACTTGTCCGTAATGATGATAATGATAAGTATGAGTTGGAATAAGGTAAGAAAGGAAGCTGTGCATGGGTGATGGATTTTTTAAGTCGCGTTTTTAGGACTTGTTTCAATGAATGAAAGAGAAACCTCTTTCTTTGCTGCTTTTCTTAAGATGCCACAAACACAGTCTTTGCCACTTGTGTGATATGAATGGCGAAACAGGGCTTGACGATATTTCTGGATCTTTCCCTTTCGCAACATCACTATATTCAGGCCATTATCATACAGACGCAGAAAAGGAATAACTTAAGTGCAGTGAATAAGAATTTGCGTACGCACAACATACAAGGAAGAAAGGCCGAAGAAATGATCATTTTGAAAGTAAGAAAGATATATTGTGCAGAAAAGGGACATGACACCTTTTCTCAATCGAACTAAAAGTATTCTGTGTAAAATCCTCCTTTTGTTGCACAATTGTATCATATATCAACGATTGAAAGCACTCTTTCCCTTTTTTTGCGAATGGGCATAGGACTTTGAATTCTGTTCTTGTCTTTTTTTTAAAGAAAGGATGGGGTAGAGAGCAATCTGCTTCTCGACTTCCTCTTATTCCCCATTTTTTACTGCTCAGTTCAGCAATGTTAGATCAACTTGGAGTGAGCGACATATCTACGTGATCATTTCCCCTTGTTTTGTAAAAAAGGGTTGGGGAACTGGATGGATTTTTAAATAAGGGCTGAATTAAGTGCAAGCTAAGCAATAATCATATCTTACATTGATGTAAGGCTTTGTGGTGTGGTAGAAGGGAATCTTTCGCTTTTCCTTTTTTTCTCCCACTTAAAAAGGCATTTAACCCCGACTGCAAAAGAGAAATATTACTTACAGACACCAAAAGATAGTGAGTATAGTCTGTAGTTTGGAGTGCGGGTCTATTTTCCGACGCCTTTTCAAATGGAGATAAGGTAGGGCCAGGTGCGGAAAATCTTCCCGGGGCAGCTCCCATCCCAACATTATTGTTATTAAGGGTTGTTGGGCTTGAGGGAGCGAGACTCCAGCAGGAAAAATACTTTTGGTATGTCCTTTGAAGAGGAAACTGCACAAGTGATCCTTATTTTTAAAGAAAGAAAAAAGTGAACCGGATGAATCTTCTTTTGCTTCGTCTTTTTCACTTGACTCTGAAATTCACTCTCTTTTCTTCCTCCTTGATGCCACCTTTGAAAAAATATGTGACAAGACTTGTGAATGAGTACCCTTTCTTTAACGGAAGAAAAGAAAAGAGAATAAAAACCGAAACCGAGAGGGATTTTTTCCTAGAAAGGAAGTAGTAGTCGTAATGGTGGTTAAGGCTGCCGTTGATAAAAGTAATATGCTCTGCATGCTTACTTATGTATATGATGATGATTCTGCTGTTCAAATGCAGTTTATACCCAGGAAGAAAAGGATAACAAGAGGCATGGAAGACGGGAGAAGAAATTATTGAGAGAGTAACCATAAAACACTCAAAAAGAGTTTGTTGTGTTGTCAGCAATATTTTTTACTTGACGCCACTTACTTTCCCTTCTCTATCTTTTTCTCCTTGTTCGTCTTGGGGTTCTTGAAGAAAGAGAAATAAAAAATGACGAATATATGATATGATGATGACATGACAATCTTCCCAGTAAGAAACTGGATAAGAAACGATTCCAACACCGGCATACATTTATTATTATTATTATGAGTAAAAGAAGGAATGACATGAATACATGATGTGCATGGTGATGCTGATGCTGTGGTAATATCACCTGTTTGGTTGTCTTGCATCGTTATTCATAGACCGAAACAGTTTTTATTACTTTTACTGTCACCTCACATCCACCTTCCAATACACCCACTTTTCCCAGTCTACGACAACAGGAAGCGAGGCAGTTTTATATAATATGTCGTGAAAGTTAAACGGGCATAGTTTTTAAGGACGAAAAAAAATGCACCAATATAATACAATGAAACGATGATGAACTACGGGAATGGGAAAGAATTGGCTGGGAGGATGATGTGCTCATGATTATGCGGATGTCGGTGGTTGTGGTTCGGTGCCTCCTTTCCGAAAAGGATTGCTTGCCTTTTTATTCTGAATTATGTGTGTTATTCGTCTTTCACAGGAGAGAGCACACAGTTGAAGTTCCATCATCGTCATGGGCATCGCTTTCTACTTCCTATGAATTTCCCCCGCTTTTCTAAAGCTTTTAACATGCATCGCTTGCACATGATTGTATCTACAGGTAGAAAAGAGGTGACGGAAGTGAGAGAAAGTTGTTGCTGGAGAGAAAAAAGTTGGGCGACCTCAGAAAAAAAGATTTTCTTTCCTTTCTCGCAACTTGAGTGTCTGTCAGTGTACGAAGGGCGCGCAGCAGAACACATGAGTTCACTTTTCTCCAAAGAAGGGAAGAACCCGGTGATGGAAAAGATCCTCGCGTTACATCGCATTGACACTCACTCCTGAAATGGTAGAGAGCGAAAGAAAAGTTTGAGGCTGCTCCTCAGAGGCAAGAAAAACTTCAATTTCAGATCCATCCAATGAGCTCCTGCTCTTCCTCCCTAATTCTCAGAATACAAATACAAATAGACAAAAAGTCAAGACAAAACCACGGGCATCACAGAGGAGCTCCACAAACACAAACCTATTTCAAGCAATCAAGAAGACGAGAGTGAAAGGAAGCTTGGAACACGAGCTTGATTTATTCTCAGTAAAAAACCGGATTTTTATATGGCTAATCCAAGTAGTTTAATGACGGCCTTGTGTTACGCGATGCTTTCGAGATGTACATGTTAACTATGCTCTGCTTTTGTTTTAGAAAGAAATTTCAACCGCGATACATTGCATTTCGAAAGAATTTCCGCTTGAGTCTCTGTTAAGCAGAGCAGGAAACGCTAGCTCTCTTTTTCAGCGCAGTAACTAGAGTAACTTCTATTTTCCACAGAAAATCATTCCCCACAAGCAGAACTACGATATTTACTAATTTTCATCTTCCTTTTAAACTCAATTCATATAAAGGTACGAGGTAGCAGGGCACTTCTGATACACTACACAGCGCAGTGTTGACGGTGTTTCCGGTACTATGCTCTTTTTCATTGAAACAGTGATGGCAAGTTGGAGGAAATCGTTAGCTTCTGGTGTTATCGGGATGTTTACTAGGTGTAAACACCAGTGAATGCATGAGTAAGAACCAGAAGACAGAAATGCTTGTAGATGCGTAAGTTTGTCTCATTGGAAACTTGGCATTGTATTAGCATTCTCACTTCTGTGAGAAGATGATGATTTTTGAATGTGATAATGTAAAGTTTCACAAGTACGACAGTTTATGTTCTTATACTCCCGGCTGTTTAAGCAGATCATATGATGATAATATGATGATACTAATGTCAGGTTTTACAAAATGGAAACTTCTTGGAGAAGTGTAATAATTTTAGGAAGAAATATTCATCCTGTCTCAGAGCATGCTGCATGGTTATGTAAGAATGGCAATGGTTTTCACTTGAGAAACTTTTTTCTGCAAAAATAAAATGGTGCATGTTGCATGTGAAAGTTAAGAGGGAAAGCTGGTGAAATGCGTAACATCGAGTCAAACGACTATATAATTGCTCAGATTTTACTCCAAGTGTTCTTGCTCTTTGACGATGTTGGTGATGATGATGATGATGATGGAATGAGCCTTTGATTTTCCGCTTGAAACAGTTCCAACTATTCCATTTCCCTTACTTTATCCATTTCTTCTTCCGTTTTTCACTTTTCAACTGACTGAGAGTCGGGGAGAGATCGCTTGAGATTTTTATGCTTCCTAAATTTGTGTCATGCATTCGTTTTACGTACTCGGTGAATATGTACACATGCATATTTCGATGGAAGTTCTACACTTCACCTATTTTTATTCCTGCTTTACTATAATCATGCAGTCTAATCATGTGTTGTAAGTACTACTTAGAATCTATTTCTAACACGTATTTCAATCATAAAAAGGTGCGAATATTGTTTAATTTAGAGTAAAACAGAAGTGAATTCCAACTGGAAACCTTATTTAATCAAAACGTGATCAATATGAAAAGGTGGAACGTTAAAATCTCAAAACCACAAGTAACTGACGGAAATGAACTCACGCTCATTCAATTAATTCTAGTCCATGGTGCTAAATAAATTTTGGTTCTCTAGCAACTCTTATAGTTCAAAAGTCAAATTGATGCAACTGGACGTACTATGATTCTTTCGAAAAATCCTAATTACTTATTACATAATTATTCCCGTGGCTTGTCTACCTGATGACTTACGACAACTTCTGGAAATCAAAGGTTTTATGCTCAACCCAAATGACTAAAAACATACAGTGTTAGCTTAGTTAGCTTATAAAATGAGTATGTATAAAGTAAAGCAGCAATTTGATGCTTTTCGCCAAATCAAATTGACCTTGAACTTGCGATATTTGACTCCATATATCAATCGAAGCTCATCAGCAATCATACGAAGTCACACTTTACTATATGAGGACTCAGATTTCACGTGAGAAACTCATAGCAACCATAGCTGAAAAGTTGTTGATGGCAATTGTTACCTCTGCACAATACACAACTTTTAATCTGATAAATGAATTGTGCAAGTTCATACCTAAAAGTTTCTTGTTTGAGTTGTGGGAGAACCAAATACCCAGAGCCTGATTGTGAGGAAAAGTCCTCAACTCAAGTCTTGTAAAAACCTGTCTCGTAGCAATGCTAGCAAACACATTAAGCACGCAGAAAGATTCTCAAAGTTGGGAGTATCAGAGTAGCCGGCTAAACAAATTCGGCAACGAAAAACATACATATAATGTGATTTTGATAAATGAAACCAGTTCACACATAAATCTCTTTTCTTTGGGTACACTATTAAAAGTCTTGGCCTTAATTGGTTTGCTGTACTAACATTCATTTAAAATGTCGACTGTCTTGTCCCAATTTTAGTTCACTCTTGCCAAGTATAAATATTCCATATTTTTTGGCAAATATAAAGAATATGACAATGGAGCTGGATGATGGGGGGGAGACTAATGTAAACTTTCCTTTTAAAGAAAAATGAGCTGGGAGATGAATGATGTCTGGCAGAAAAAATTACATGTAAAAAATATATTGAGCAAAGTTTTTCCTCTTTCTTTACATTTCTTTCTACCATTCATTATTCATGCCCCTGTTGTGTTCCCTTTCATAAAAAATGCAGTTTTCTCCACAAAGATCCATTCTCATGTGAGTACTGAACAATATTCTTGGTTTACTTTTATAAACAAGATTCCTTTTTGTCAAAGAAATGAATTGTGTTGAGTAGAATAGTTTAACAGTGAGTGAATACGCGAGTTATGCAAACATATGAGTTGCTCTTTAAATGGAGAGAAGTCTAGTAGTTTTTTAAAAAGGCAAATCTGTTTTTGACAAAAGACTAGCATATCATTTTAACTTCAATTAGACTTTCGTCTTAAAGGCAGGTTTAACTTATTAGTCCAGTTATTTAATTTATATCTTAATTTGCCATCTTTGAGTTCGCCACTGTAGTTTACATAGTTACATAAAAAAATGTTTTCATTTACATCATATTTTCGGATTATTACTTTTCTCTCATGGGAAACTTGCTAATTTGCAGAAATAGGGAGAAAAGTAAATTACCCTATTTTTAAAGAGCTGTGAATAAATATGTATCTATGTAGTATGTACGTACATGTGCAGGATGTAATTAGAAGAAATGTTCCATTTTCCCTTTTAATCTCTAAAATCTCCTCTTGTCATAAATTTTTCTCTCGTTAATCATAATTAGCCTATTTCATCTTTATTGATTTGAGCAGCTGGTGCAAACTGGATGAAATATAGGGTGAGTTTTCTACACATTCAGTTATTTACTTGATGCGACCCATCCAGATTAAAATGATGTGTACTGCGACTTATTTAATTGGATGCAAATATGGGAATTATTTTAATAATTAAAATATTTAATTATTTTTAATAAGAATAATAAAATAATATAAAAATGATAGAAATAATAATTAATGTTCTTAGTCACTGGGCTGTTCCGCGATTTGTATGATTTTTTGCATACATTTATTCTTAAGCAGCTTTAGCAAAGGGTATTGTTATAGACTTACTGTGTATTTATCAAATAAATTTGTTGAGGCTGCGTTTGCAGCATATTTGGTTATAATTTGGCTTTTTGGGCATATGTGCATTCGCTCCTTATATTTTGCCATCTTTAAAGCCATTGTATACCAAACCAGTGTTTTAAAGACACTTTTGGTATAAACATAAATAAGTAAAATACCAAGAAACACAATTTTGAGCTGATGTTGTTTAACACACATCTAATAAAACATTAAACAAAACTTTTTCGCCACTTCTTGTATTTTTTCAAAGGCATCGAAAATTCCAAAATGCTTCAAAGGTTATGTATGTCTCAAACTTGAATTTTTTTCTAAGCAGATTTCCAAGTTTTACAGCATATTTTGAAGGGTTGTTGCCGATTTTAAAGTGAATTTTTGAATGAATAAACTACCATTTGTCGACCATACTATTCCGGATCAATATAGTATACGTATTATGTGTGAGCAGCGTAGTAAACAAATGCCGCTTTAGTTAAATTCGACCAGAAACAAGCCTAGTTGATACGTAAATAGACAAGACTACCAAAATATCCAGCCATTTATGTATCGCCACAACACCATTTTTTAGTGTTCCACTGCTCAGTATGCAGAGTCCAAGGCATTAGACATGATGAGAAGGGAACTGACGACATGCTAACTTTGTCTTCGTTTTTTCTATTTTCGACTTTTTACACTTGTTTGTAATTACAGGGTGTCTGTCCTCCTAATAACATTATATGATATGAGAACAATGGTAACTACAAAAAAAGTATTTTTCTACGTCGTCTATCCCAATTTCATTTCATTCATTTTCCAACTACTAATGAGTTTTATTCATGAACACATTAGGAATGAAATGTATTTTGCTAAGGAAGCAAAAACTTTGTTTCACCGTCTGTTTTCAGACTCATCAGCCATCATCATCATATTCATAATAATCAAGAGAAGGAGGAGGACGGGAAAACAAGTCTAAATAAAATTGCTAATGGTGGTACACGAAGAAAGAGATGAAATCAGCAGTGGAGAGAACCCATGCTTGTTGTACTTGTTCACACTGGAAAGGAAGGACAACAAGAAAGGAAGCTCGACGAACTTTTAAAGGATTTCCTGAAGAGACAACGTAACACAACACACACACATATTATTATATACACAAGACGAAGTGAAAGCGGAAAAACAAGAGGAGACAAGAAACTTTACTTTATTTCTCAGTTGCTCCTTGGCTTGACTGCATTGCATACAACTTGGCGTAATAATACGATTTAAACAGCTAGAGCTTATCCTTATCATGTGTATCACACTGTACTGTGTCTTGCACTACTACTATTATTATTATTATTATTTGCTGGCACCTACAGAAAAATACTGTCTGCGAAGAAATTGTTATTCCTTGTTTATTCTAGTATGAGGTGTAGGACGAGATAGCAACAGTGTCGGACCATGCCAGGAGTATAATCTTTTGCAGTGAGTGACTGGTTTTTATGAAAAGAGGGAGAACGCTACGCTTTCCCTAGCTCTACTACTTATTACTACTCTCAGTCTACATGAATTTAATAATATCAATACATAAATATTAGAAGGCGGCTTTCTCCCACTAATCCCCAGGAAAGTAGGGAAAGAGAGGAAGGGTGAACTCCTAAAGGATTTCATTCCACAAGAAAGAAAAGAAATTGTTGCATATTTTGAAGAAGGAGAGAGCAGCGCTAATAGTTCCATTAGGTTCCTAAAGCTCATCCCTACCTGTTATGCTACATTACATTTTTATTTATTTAATAGAAAAGAGAGGAATAAATGAATGGGAAGTAAAAGGAAAGTTGAGGATGGATAGGCGAAAGTTTTTTCAACCTGACTATAGACTGAAATATAGAAAAGAGGATTTTACAAAACTTGTGTTCTTTCCCGGCCGGAATAAATGGAGAGGAGTGCAAACAGTGTGTAGAATTTTTAGTCGTGTCTCTCGCATGAAAAACTGGAACCCTTTCTTCCTCAAAAGAAACCCAAGGAGAGATGCGGACTCAAAGAAACAAGGATGACTACTGTGTGGTGGCATTAAACTTACTTAGCTTTACAAGTTCATTTACTTTTCTTCAGCAACTTTCTTCCGTTTCAAGTTTTCGTCTCAAAAATCTTTCTATCTAACCTTACGCAAAATAGCTGGAGGCCAACATTGGCAACATTCAACCTTTGGCGGGTGTATACAAACCAGGATGATTTTCAAAACAACCATTCTCATTTTTTAGTGTAAAAAACAAGAGTCGAATGCTGTATGATTTCAAAAAAAGAGCGTAAAAACAGATCGAAAATAAACTTATGTAACGAAAAATGTTTCATTTCATTTTAATGTAAAAAATTAGCCAATATGTACCTTGTCAGAAGACACTGTTCAGTAAAAATCAGCAAACTTTGGTGTGGCAAAAGCACAAGGTGAAGTTTAGTTAATCGCTGACATAAAAGAACAAGACCGTTTTCATCAACCTCGAAAATACTTGCATGAAAATGAAGAGTGGCCAATAATATTATGATGATCGTAATGCTTTCTGGAGATTGTAATTGGATGTTATCATCATCAACATCATGGAAGCTGTGTACACAAAACATCAAATTTTTTTCCCAAAAGTCAAGGAAGTGAGCCAGAGGAAAACGAAGTTTGGTGGAAATATGCTTAATAAAATTTTGCGTTCAGTTCATTCAATTAAATAATATTACTGGTTCTGGCATAAAAACCAAAAATATGACCTTTTCGCCTTTTGTTTTCTCTCATCACTTTCTCCAGCTTTCTCTCATATCGCGGCCAAATTATACTCTTTCTGTGGCTTTCCACAAAATTGATGCAAACTTGAGTGCAGCAGTAGCAGTCTCCCCTACTGAGTGAGCTTTCCTTCCCGGCTTGTTGCTTTCCCCTTTCCTAAATTAAGTCTTAACAAAAATTGACTTTGTCAAACCGAAGGAAACCAAAAGGATTGAAAGGTAAAGAGAGAGAGAGAGAGAGAAATGGAAATGAAAGTTGGCTTTGCCGCTAGCTGCTCTACTCCGCCCATTTCTAATTTAGGTAATCTATTGATAATTTTCCTTTATGAGAAGCCCCACTACTTCCACAGCTTTACTTTGATTTGATGTGCAACTGCACAGGGTTTGCTTTCCCACCCACCAGGAAGTCTTTTTGCATTTTCGATGCCCATACAATTTGATGAAGAGTAAAGATAATATGTAAGTTCATCACTTTTTTATATTGAGAGGAAAAGAGCAAACTGAGAGCCTTCCAACTAGCAAAGAAAAGGGAGAATATGAACGAAGTGTAATGACTCCACTTTTGTTTCAGAAAATTTGGGAGAAAGGAGCAAAATATGTTTTTCTTACTTCAATTTTTCTCGCCTCGTCTTTTCATCTTTTTTAATTGAGATGTAATAGTATTATATTGATAGATAATAATTGGGAAGGCTCCTGCTTATTTTATATCTCTCAGAGAATGCCATTAATTTTAATAGAACCAATGATGTTGAAACCTTTATCTCTACTTTCTCCTGATAAAACCAAATTTATTGTCATATATGCGAACTCTAAGATGGATGGAGCGCCACTCTCCTCCTCATCCTCCATTTGGAAGAAATGAAGACAGGAAAAACTGCAAAGTTGAGGGTGTTTTTATATAAATGAAAGTGAAAAGGATGTTCTCTTCCCTGTACATCACACCAAATTAATACTAGTTGAGAATACACGTTCTTTTTATAGATAAGTACACATGTAATGTAACATCCTCTATCATCAAATTCCTTGCTTTTTCCTCCAAGGCATTAGAGAGGAGCCAGTTCGCTCATCTCTCTCTCTTTGAGTGTGCTCCTTCCAACTTCTGCTAACGCAAAGTTACAGTCAAAACTAAAAATGTATGTGTACATTTTAGTCTGTGAGAGGTGCACTCTCGCATTACAATAAAAAACATAGGTAAAACTTTCCTTTGGATCTAAACATCTCCTTCATTGATGATCGGTGATCATGATCATGATGATGATCAGGTTGTCATATATATATATGTACGAACTATCATTCTTTTTTCCTTGTTAATGGTTGAAAACCAATATCCATCCATCAAAAGAAAACCTGTACACCCTAATTCAGCGTTTCTCTCTCTTCTCTTTTCCTAAGTGCTCCTTCATCGATTTACTAAAGTCAAAGCAGTGGCCAGGAACTAAATCGTACGATATTGTGCCTTTTTTCAACCTGTAACAAAGGGAAAAAAATGAAAGTTCGGTAATATATATATAAGCACAACCTATTCATCATCATGATCATGATCACGATCATCATATGAAGGAGATGTTAGATGCTAAAAGGAAAACGT
Source organism: Orchesella cincta (assembly GCA_001718145.1). Taxonomy (NCBI): domain Eukaryota; kingdom Metazoa; phylum Arthropoda; class Collembola; order Entomobryomorpha; family Orchesellidae; genus Orchesella; species Orchesella cincta. The sequence continues at coordinate 2,717 of LJIJ01000718.1, read as the reverse complement.
TTTCCTATTGTTTTTTATGTAATGGAGAGTGCACCTCTCCAGACTAAAATGTACACATAACATTTCTCAAGTTTTGACTGTAACTTTGCGTTAGCAGAAGTGGAAGGAGCACACTCAAAGAGAGAGAATGAGCGAACTGGCTCCTCTCTAATGCCTTGAGGAAAAAAGCAAGGAATTTGATGATAGAGGATGTTACATTACATGTGTACTTATATCTATAAAAAGAACGTGTATTCTCCAAGCTAGTATTAAATTTGTGTGATGTACAGGGAAGAGAACATCCTTTTCACTTCCATTTATATAAAACACCCTCAACTTTGCAGTTTTCCTGTCTTCATTCTTCCAAATGGAGGATGAGGAGGAGGAGAGTGGGCTCCATCCATCTAGGTTCGCATATATACAATAAATTTGTGCTATCAGGAGAAAGTAGAGAAAGGTTTCAACTCATTGTGTCTATTAAAATTAATGGCATTCTCTGAGAGAAAAAATAAGCAGGAGCCTTCCCAATTATTACCATCAAATATAATACTATTACATTAGATTGCATATTTTGCTCCTTTCTCCAATTTTCTGAAACAAAAGCTGGGTCATTACAACTTCGTTCATTTCCCTTTTACTTTGGCTAAAGTGGAAGGGCTCTCAGTTTTGCTCTTTCCTCTCAAAAAAAGTGATGAACTTACATATTATACTTACTCTTCATCAAATTGTATGGGCATCGAAAATGCAAAAAACTTCCTGGTGTGGAAAGCAAACCCTGTGCAGTGCACATCAAATCAAGTAAAGCTGTGGAAGTAGTGGGGCTTCTCATAAAGGAAAATTATCAATAGATTACCTAAATTAAAATGGCGAAGTAAGCAGCTAGCGCAAAGCCAACTTTCATTTCCATTTCTCTCTCTCTCTCTCTCTTTACCTTCAATCTTTTGTTTCCTTCGTTTGACAAAGTCAATTTTTGTTAAGACTTAATTTAGAAAGGGGAAAGCAACAAGCCGGGAAGGAAGCTCACTCAGTAGGGGAGACTGCTACTGCTGCACTCAAGTTTGCATCAATTTGTGGAAAGCCACAGAAAGAGTATAATTTTGGCCGCGATATGAGAGAAAGCTGGAGAAAGTGATGAGAGAAACAAAAAGCGAAAAAGGTCATATTTTTGGTTTTTATGCCAGAACAGTAATATTATTTAATTGAATGAACTGAACGCAAAATTTTATTAAGCATATTTCCACCAAACTTCGTTTTTCTCTGGCTCACTTCCTTGATTTGGAAAACAAATTTGATGTTTTGTGTACACAGCTTCCATGATGTTGATGATGATAACCATCCAATTACAATCTCCAGAAAGCATTACGATCATCATAATATTATTGCCACTCTCATTTTTCATGCAAGTATTTTCGAGGTTGATGAAAAAGGTCTTGTTCTTTTATGTCAGCGATTAACTAAACTTCACCTTGTGCTTTGCCACCACCAAGTTTGCTGATTTTACTGAACAGTGTCTTCTGACAAGGTACATATTGGCTAATTTTTTACATTAAAAATGAAATGAAACATTTTCGTTACATAAGTTTATTTTTCGATCTGTTTTACGCTCTTGTTTTTGAAATCATACAGCATTCGACTCTTGTTTTTACACTAAAAAATGAGAATGGTTGTTTTGAAAATCATCCTGGTTTGTATACACCCGCCAAGTGAATGTTGCCAAATGTTGGCCTCCAGCTATTTGCGTAAGGTTAGATAGAAGATTTTTGAGACGAAAACTTGAAACGGAAGAAGTTGCTGAAGAAAAGTAAATGAACTTGTAAAGCTAAGTAAGTTAATGCACCACCAGTAGTCATCCTTGTTTCTTTGAGTCGCATCTCTCTTGGGTTTCTTTTGAGGAAGAAAGGTTCCAGTTTTTCATGCGAGAGACACGACTAAAAATTCTACACACTGTTGGCACTCCTTCCATTTATTCCGGCCGGAAAGAACACAAGTTTGTAAAATCCTTTTCTATATTTCAGTCTCATAGTCAGGTTGAAAAACTTTCGCCTATCCATCCTCAACTTTTCCTTTACTTCCCATTCATTTATTCCTCTCTTTTCTATTAAATAATAAAAAATGTAATGTAGCATAACAGGTAGGGATGAGCTTTAGGAAAACCTAATGGAAATATTAGCGTGCTCTCTCCTTCTTCAAAATATGCAACAATTTCTTTTTCTTTCTTGTGGAATGAAATCCTTAGGAGTTCACCCTTCCTCTCTTTCCCTACTTTCCTGGGATTAGTGGGAGAAGCGCCCTTCTAATATTTATGTATTGATATTATTAAATTCATGTAGACTGAGAGTAGTAATAAGTAGTAGAGCTAGGGAAAGCGTAGCGTTCTCCTCTATTTCATAAAAACCAGTCACTCACTGCAAAAGATTATCTCCTGGCATGGTCCGACACTGTTGCTATCTCGTCCTACAGCCTCATACCTAGAATAAACAAGGAATAACAATTTTTCGCAGCAGTATTTTTCTGTAGGTGCAGCAAAATAAATAAATAATAATAATAGTAGTAGGCAAGACACAGTACAGTGTGATACACATGATAAGGATAAGTCTAGCTGTTTAAATCGTATTATTACGCCAAGTTGTATGCAATGCAGTCAAGCCAAGGAGCAACTGAGAATAAAGTAAAGTTTCTTGTCTCCTCTTTTTTTCCGCTTTCACTTCGTCTTGTGTATAATAATATGTGTGTGTGTT